>ML795010.1:347348-365395 GCA_009831015.1 Picea engelmannii | reverse complement strand
ACCCCAAGGATTGTAGTCCGTAATAAAAAGAAAATCGTACATACATCTTGTGTTCTTTGTGTTCATTGTGGTGATGACTTGTTGATGATATATTGCTGATATATGTTGTTGATATGTGCTCACATCTAACTGGTTATAAATGAAAACAATGGGTAATGAATAAATGCTGAATGCTAATTGATGAGTTTTTGTGTAAGAGGGAAGTTTTGGGAAAAAGAGCCCCACACTCATTCACCCCCCCTCTAAGTGTGGTAGGTGTGTCCAACAACTACTACGCACAAACTGGGTACCAAAAATTCTAGTGGCACCATTTCTTATTGTCCATATACCAATCTGAATGGAATTTTTCCTGTCAACTTCTTGAATGTGGTCCTATATGCCCACAATACTGTTGGTATCTTTAGGTCCCAATCATCCCTATAGACATTACAAATATTCCATAATGCATTTTCGAGAATCTTGTTAAAGGCTTCTATTGTTCCATTTTCTTGTGGATGATATGGTGTACTCTTTTGATGATGGACTTCAAATTCCTCAATCATAGCCTTAATAGTGTTGTTAATGAAGTGATTTCCTTGGTCACTCATCAAAATCCATGGACAACCAAATCTAGTGATCACTTGCTCGAACAGGAAGTTTCTTGTTGTCTTTACGTTGCAATCTTTTACTGGTGCTACTTCCGCGTTAGGTATTATGTCGCGGTGATAATGTACCTTGATCCTGGCCTTTTGGATGGTGGGTTAATTGGTCCCAACAAATTTGTTTCCCATTTATCGAATACCTGTAAAGTTACCTATGGTTACAGGGGCATCTCGTCCCTTCTATTCAGTTTACCGACCCTCTGACATACATTTCATTTCTGGCAGTACTCTTTTGAGTCTCTATGAATGGCCAACCACCATAGTCCTATGTGCAATACCTTCTGCATGGTATATTTTCCCTGTTAATGTCCTCATTCTATTCCCTCATGGGCTTCTGCTAAAATCCTTGGTCTTTCATGTTCTAGCACACATCTTCTTAAGATTCTATCTTTGCCCATTTTGTATAAGTTTCCTGTAATCAACTGATATTCTATAGCCCGAACTACTAATTTTTTCTTCTGTGCAGTGTTATATTCATGTGGCGCAATTCCTCTACTCAAGTACTGGATGATGTTTGTGAAGTATTCATCAGCGATCTTGACTGAAAATAATTGTGCGTCTGGAAAATTTTCCTCTAAATTGGTAGGTTCCTCCTCATTCGTGACCCTTGACATGTGATCAGGTCCTATGTTCAGCTTCCCTGGCTTGACTATTACTTCAAAATCAAATTCTTGAAACAACAGTAGCCATCTGCAAATTCTCCCCCCCAACACTCGCTTGTTGAGTAGGTATTTGAGCGTTGAATGGTCTGTGAACATCTTGAAATGTTTCCCCAATAAGTAGTGTCTGAACTTCTGAAGCGCGTAGACCATAGCCAGACATTCCCTCCCTATAGTGTTGTAGTTATGTTCCAATTCTAACAGTTTTTTGCTAGCAAATGCTATAGGGTGATCCAATTCTCCTTCTCCTAGATGCGCCAGAATAGCTCCAAGTGATATGGTTGATGCATCTACATGCACATGGAATGTATTCTCCTAATCTAGGAATACTAGTATTGGCGTGGTTACCATCTTTTCTTTCAATGTATCCAGACCGTGTTGCCAACCCTCATTCCACTAGAATGTTGTATCTTTCCTTAACAATTTCTCCATTGGTGGGGTGATCTGTGCATATACTTTTATAAATTTTATGTAGTATCTTGTGTGTCCCAATGTTGCTCTCAGTTGATGAACTATTTTTGGTGGTGGCAAGTTAAAGTTTACTGCAATTTTGGCAGGATCTACTAGTAACCCTTGCTTTCATACTATATGGCCCAATAGTATCCCAAACAATGTTCCGAAGATGCACTTATTAATGTTTAACGATATCTGGAACTACATACATCTTTCTAACATCATACGCAAGACCTCTACATGATATTTCAATAGAATATAGACTGTCTAATAGTCCAAGTATACCTCTAGAAACTAGTAAATAAATTATTTAAATGCAGTTATGACTACTCGTAGGATCCCCATTATGTAGAAAAAGTTGTCTTGTATCTATCTTTCGGTGCTATCTTGATATGATGGTATCCTGAAAAATTCATCGATGAATGAATAAACTTCTTGTCCTCCTACGTTCTCCAACACCTCATCCGTGAAGGGTGTAGGGAACGGGTCATGTACACACACATCATTCAACTTCCTCAAGTCGACGCATATTCTTATCCTACCTTGTTTTTTCTCATGAACTACCATCGGGCTTATCCATTCTGATTCTTCCATAGGTTCTATGATTCCATGTTTGAGCATCTTATCGATCTCATCTTTGACTTTTTTCTTATATATTAGATTTATGCTGTATGGTCGCTTTCTAATCGGTCTTTCCTCAGCTCTACGTAGTATCTTCATTTCACCTGGCTCTCATGCTATGCCCTTCATTTATGTGAACATTGTGGGGAACAAGTCGTTGTACTCATGTAGTAAATCTGTTATGTTTTCCACTATTTTCTCATCCCAGTAGTCTCCAATGCTAGCCAGTTTGGGATTCTCAGTGGTCCCAATGTTTACTTTATTTACCTTGATCGGTGCAACAATTACTTATGATTCTAGGGGTGGACCTTCCACTTCTCTTTCACATTCATCTTCCTAAATCTGAATGTCATGTGGATTGTCCTCATCTTGTATTTCTTCCTACACATGGTAGTATGACATCATTTCTTTCATTGTCTATATGTTCCCCTATTATTCTTATGTTAGGAGTTCGACTTCTGGCGCCTTAATGAATATCACCCCTCTTATTTGTTTAAGTGTTGCATCTATGTTGGGGTTCTCATGTTCAAATGAGAAATTTTCTATAAAGTTATGTTGTAGTATTGTCCAACGCATAGTTCCTTTGTGTAGTTTCTGGTGCGTATACAATTTTGTTGGGATGCCCTCTAAGGTGTGTACAAAATGATGAGGCCATTCCTCTCGGGGTGTCCTTTTCCACAACCTTCTGCACTTCTCCAAGGTTTTTGCTAGTGCCCCCTGTCCATCATATTTATGTTGTTGGTTTATTCTTTTTTATGTGTCATACCATATGTGCAATAACTGCTTACATTGGTACCAGTCCTTGATTATTTCCTTGTGTGCACCCCACCATATTGTAGATGTGGCCTTGAGTGTTATATCTAGTGCTAAGAGTCTCTGATTTTCTAACACTTCATCTTCGTAATGTGTCAGGAATGCTTGAATATCATTTACCCCATGGAAAATTGGTGGATCCCTTATCTCTGTACCTACCCATCTTACTGCACGGTCTATTCTTTCACATCTTCTTGTGGAAACTTCCTACAACCTCTCTTTCCAGTTCTCTAAACTCGTATATGAGTCTGACAAACATGAAGTAATGGTCCGCCAACTGAGAATCCCATCGATAGTTAGGTTTACGTAATCCTCATCTCGCGCAGTGGTTGTGTACAACTGGCTAATGTCCTCGAAGTCCAAGAAAGTAGGCTCTATGAACCTTTCCCCTTCTAAAGGGTCTAATGGTGCAATGACCCTGTATTCTCCTAACTCAAAGGTCATTTTTCGTGTCTTTAAGTTTATTATGGCCTAGTTATCAAATGCCCAATCTAAGCCCAGTAATGTTGGATATGGTCTTGTGTCATCCACTATCTCTATTACTTCGAAGTCATCTTTAGTGCTCACTTCATCCAGGTCTATTGTTACGCCTTTCAGTCTCCCAATTGGTAGAACTCTATAATGATTTTCCAATTTCAGTTGAACGGGTGAATATCCTAATGTGGGCTCTGCCATACATTGCCATGTCTTCTTGGGTAATACATTAACTTTGGATCCTAGATCCAATATGATATCTCCCATGTTGAAATCTCCAATGTTGGCATTCAACCTGAACTCCCTACTTGTTCTTCTCCTTGAATGTAGGTGATTGACTATTTAGTGTTCTAGCTTTCCTTCTATCTCTATGCTACATCTTTCTAATATATTTTTTAGTACTTTGACAAAGGATAGATCGTTTAGTAATTTTACACATGATTGTAAAAAGCCTTTGATAGTACTTACTTGTCTCAGGGAATTCATTCCTTTGGTATGATCCAATGATGGAGGCATATCATACTCTGGTATGTCTTTACTATGTTGCACATTTGAGGTAGACGTGATGTCAGGCTTTAGAAATTCTTGTCTGGATTGCTTAAATATTTCCTTCTTGTTATGCGCATCGAACTGCTTCCTTGGTTTAGAATTCTTCTTCACCCATTAGTGTTGTATTGGCTCTTGTCGTACTGTGTCGTTCCAAGTTTTAGCTCCTCCACATGTAACTATGTTGATGTTTCTTCCTTCATACATTGCTTCTGCTGAAATCCATTGAACATTCTGATTGTTCTGATTCTTGTTTTCCTGGATCTTCCCAAATAACATAGGAAATTATTTCATGTCATGATCCTATGCACGACAATACATACAAGTTGTTGGTGGAAGTGGACATTCTCTTGCATAAAGTCCTGGTTTTTGACAATTTTTACATACTACTGGTCCTTTGCCTCTTCCAAAACCTCCTCTTGCTCATCCTCCACCTCTATAGCCATCTCTAATCCCTCACGATGCATTATACTAAGGCACCTAATTGTACGACGTGGTATTGTACAGGGGCTTCGTTGTGTTGTACTATGGCTGCACTGTGTTATATGGTTGTTGTGTAGTATTATACTATTTCTACGTAGTGTTGTATGGGGCTAGTACCTAGTTAAACTGAGGTGCAACTTGCCCGATCATCATTTCTTCTGCACCCTATATGCATCTGATGTCCTTTCTCTCATCAACTCCATGGTTCTACAATCTTTGTCATCATGGCCTACTGACTTGCAAAAGTTGGAGTATGAAATTTTTAGGACTGTCTGGTACTTATGCATCATTGAGAAGTGATATAGATCGTGGCCTTGTTTCTTGCAGATTTCAAACCATAGTCCTCTTGTTGGTAGCGGATTTGGAATTCCTATTTCCATGTACTGTGCGAATGTTGGGCATTTGTTCTTATGATGTCCTTCCCTCCTGCATGTGGTACACCAAATGACTTCTTGTTTGTCCTTACTGTTGTTCTGGTTTAGTTGGAACGTTATGTTCTTCATATCCTTCTTCAGCTCCTCAATGGATGGATATGTCTTTTGGTATTGGTTTTCCTCTAGTTGTAGGGATTCCTATAGATCCTCTACCTACGTCTGAAACTTCTATTGTTGTAGTGGATATTTTAAGTGTGGTAATAGTGATTTGATGAACATGTGCCTGTGATGCATATTTGTCATGAGATATTTCAACTTTCCTTTCAGTAGCTTGAATCTCTGGTCAATCTTCCATATGGATTCTCCTGGTTTCTGTCTAATTTGTATCAACTCATTCATGTGTTGGTCCTCTAAACTTGGTTTCTGAAACTCATTTATCAACACCTTCTTGATATCCATAATCGTTTTGGTTGTCCCTGGTGGATTTTTTGTGACTAAACTCATATACCAATCTAGTGCTCAATCCCTTAGTGTGATAGCTAGTTGTGCAAGTTTAGTGTCCTCATCTATGATCTGTTTTGCTTCCCAAATATTTTCATAGATAAACAGGTGTTTTTCCAGGTCCTCCGGCGCTTCTCCTTTGAATTCTGGTAACCTGATGGTGGGATTCTATCCTACCATCCTGATTGTTGAACTACTACCTCCCCATGGTGTAGATACTTTATTAATGATTCTTGAAATGGATCCCCCAATTTTTGTTCTTTCTGTACATTTACTTCTTATTGTCTTCCTTCTCTCGAAATTCAGTTGTCTAAACGGTGGTGTGTTTTTTGGTGTGTTAGTCGCACATGGGTTTATGGGTTCCATACTGACATTAATATGGATAGGATTACTTCCTTCATTGCTCGCTCTTAGATCTATTCTATTCCTCTCATATGTTGCGCACAAGATTTCCTCAATCTGCTCCACAACCCAAATATCCTCTACCTCCTATTCATCACTTGCCAAGTCTTCCCTCACGACTACGACTCTCTTCTTGGTGTTTACCCTGTATTGTTAGGGTACTCCACTGCGCATATTTCCATTTGTTGCCATGATCCTCTTGATCTGTTCGTCATCCATCATGATTGGATCCAAGGCTTCCTCCTTCTTTCCTTTATCCACTTCTCCTTCCATTTATCCTTTTTCTGTCAGTGCTTCCCCCATTCCCCCATGCACGCAAAGGAAGTTTAGTTGTCTGATTCCATTGTCATTACACCTTTGTTATAGAGAAACATATTAATAGAAGTATACAATGATATAATATACCTTCCTTGAGGCCCACATAGAAACTATTTCTCTACTGCACTGTACGACTTTGTGGTGTCTACTGCAAATTATGTTATAAATCCTGCTATAGTACTGTCGATCCAAAAATCCATTGCACAGGTGAATTTGTTATTCACCTGCAGTAACTGCGTGATCTGAACTAAGGTCCACTCTAACTATCGGATCTGATTTGTTACGTGGTTTTCCTTCAATCTTAATATCCACTCCTGCAATAAGTGTGGAAAATCACAAAAAAATACTTCATGCAGATCAGTAAACACATACTTCTCAAGGTATTTGCGTGATGTTACTCTAGGGATTCTGTTATCTTTCTGTGCAAACTATAGATCCTTTGTCTTCAACCAGCTTTCAATCTCTACTTTCGTGGGATTCCACGGTCTCAACATCCCCTTCTAGCGGCGCATTCTTTCACCTTCTTGTCATCTAATTCAGTATTCTTTTGACCCACCTTCCATAGATATTACATTCTTTTAATAAGTTTTCAATAGATCCCATCTACTCAATCTTATGTTGTTCCAACCGGAAACATAACCATTTTTTGGTTTGTTTATCTCTATTATACCTTTAACATGATTGACCCAGGTTCAATTCTACTGGGGATCCAACAAAGCCTCTAAAACTATCGGCCCTCCTGGTAAACTAGAAGGCAACATAGGGCATAGAGTGCACTGCGCAGTCTCACTCGAGATCGTCTTAATGAGTGACTGCAATACTCAAGTGCTTTTAGTCCAGGACTGAATGGGGATCTATGACTTGTAGGCTGGGAATCCTATCTAAATATTAAAGAAATATAATATTATTCCCAAGTATTCATGTAATGTAATTAGATTCATCAGCTCATTCATACATCGTTCTAACATATAATCATAGATAGTAAAATAGATACAAACATTCAATCTTATAACACAGGTTTTACTGTGGTTCACCCCCCCTTGGGCTACGCCCATAGATATTTGGCTCTCTATCTCTTTGATTCAGGAGCATCGTAAACAAGCCAACAAAGCAAGCGTAAGTGGAGGACAGTTGGATATGCACTAGTGCACGTTTTGAGAATGTTTAGAATTTGAATGATGAAACAATAATGTAATAGTTGGGGGATGTAATTGACCTTAAATGTTTTGAGATTGTAACTCCAGATCATGAGCATTGCTCTCATCTGTCGAATATGGAGGCATTTAATTGTAAAAAATGTAAAGTAGTTGTAGCTTTTAATTCGATTAGATATCTTAGAGCAGTAGGAGGGAAAACTCGTAAAAGACACCCTCGCTTGTATCATAGTATCAGTTCTCATTGTAAGTTGTATAGCAAGAGAGGATAGAAGAATAGAGATTGTAGGATTGTATAAGAATATAGTTGATGTTGTTGACCCATGTACAGAAACACAGAGTTAATATAAGAAAGCTTTGACTCAAGTTCATGGTGTTATTATGCTTACTGTTTACATCTGTTGAATGTGAAATGTCTGCATCGAGTGCGTTGACAGAGTTTTGAGTTTCATCTCAGAATAAAGTTCAGGAGGAATATTTTTGTTCTCATACCAGTGGAAGTGAGAGTATCGCATAGATCCGTGCAAGGTGTGCGCAGGCCAGTCGAAGCCTTAAACTCTATCAACCGAGGGGAAAGGTTGGAGAACTGTTGTTGCAAGGGAGTGCACAGAGTTGGAGATTTAAATAGCCAGAGCATATTTGTGGATGCCGCAAGGAGTGCGTGCAGGAAATCTTTTGAAGCCTTGAGTTTGTAGCAGAGGAAATCTCATGAGGATTAGAACCTCTGAAGGATTCAAGGGGAGATGAAGTTCCAGGTCACCTATAATAGAGAAAGCTTCGAAGGGTTGATGCCAAAGTGTTGGTGAGGAGCATTGGAAGTCTGGATGGATGGTGGAAACCCTTTGAGGGGGAAGTACCAAGTGTCGTAGACCATTGGATCTCATAGATCAGTGGAAGGGTTAAGGCTGAGGATCATTTGACATTTAGAAGCTTAGAAGGAATAGTGTTCGTTGGATCCAGATCAATGAGGGTCATTGATCTCGTGCTCGAGTTTCGTCATTTCAGAATTCGAGGTGTGGAAGAAGGTTGTGACTCGGAGTAGAGAGTTGAAAACTCTCGATTCATGAAGTTCCAATTTATTTAGGACCATCATATCGCGGGAAGAGTAGAGTCATTGATTCACGGCGAGAAGCCATCGCAATTTCATCTATTGGGCAGAGGGAGTTGTTGTATTGAATTTCACTGATACATGAAATCCTCAGGTGCCGAAACACTTGGGGCCTAGATTTCATCGAAGGCCACGTCAAGCAAAGTCAAGGGAGGAATCAATTTCCCGTTAGACCATTTTGGAGTTTCTGGGATGGACGTGACAGAGGGACTCAAATCAGGGATCGCGAAATACCCTTTCAGGTGAAGATTGTGGTCATGTCAGCTGGTCACATGGGCAAGAGTTGGTGCTTAGTGCTTGATTTCACAGGAGTAACTCCTAAGGACCTGTGGATAAACACTGATGAGTTGGAGATTCTTCGGAGGAATCAAAGAGTCAATCAGACTCAAGGGGAAGATTAAGAACGATCCTAAGACCGGGAGGTTGTGAAAAACCTGTTGAGGTAGGGGTGTTGCATCAAGGTGGTATCAGAGCCTACAATTTTTGTTTTCTCTAAGAAAGGGGGAAAGAAGGTAAGTTGTGATTCAAATTCTGCATGAACCAAAATTGAACAATGTCGCCAAGAAGGAGAGAGTGGCCAATACCCGATCCAACTGTGGAAAGGGAAATGAAAAAACTCTGTGCTCAATTAGATTCTATGGAGACAACACAGAGACGGACAACTGATGCTGGTGATGTCAGTGAAGACGAAAGAGAAAATGAGGTTGGAGTCGAAGAATAAGTTGTAGCCGAAGATGCTGCAGAAGGACGTCTATTCAGAGTTGTTGCGAGAATAGGGGCCAGAGAAAAAATGGACATTCCAATGTATGAAGGCAACTTAGACATTGAGGAGCTGCTAGATTGGTTTAGAGATCTAGAAAAACACTTTGATTATGAGGATGTTGAGGATGATAAGAAAGTTAAACATGTTGTCACTAGACTTAAAGGGCATGCAACACTGTGGTGGGATGAACTGCAGGCAGACAAGCGTTGCAAAGGTAAGCAAAGAATCAAAAACTGGGATAGAATGGTCGCAAATATGAAAGCCAAGTTTATACCCAAATATTACCAAATTAACCTATTTCGAAGAATGTAGAACTTGAGACAGAAAGGGATGACAGTGAAAGAATACACTTAAGAGTTATACCGAATAAATATTACAGCAGGTCATCGTGAAAGTGATGATGAAAAGGTCGCCAGATACATGAATGGTCTGAGATATGAAATTCAAGATGAGATGAGCATGATGACGAATAGAAATGTGGAATATGCTTATTAGATTGCTTTGAAGGATGAAGAAAAATTAGCCTGAAAACAAAGTCAAAGAGGTGTAGGTAGAAGTCAAAAAAGAGGCAAAGCAATTGTTGAGGAAAAAACTCGTAAGCCCAAAGAGGAAGAAAAGAGACCTCACACTCACCTAGAAAGAGGAGGAAGTTCACATGGGAGACAATCTACCAATAGAAACACTTTTCCGTGAGCAAGCGTAAGAGGAAGAGGAAGTGGAGGTGAGATAAAGTGTTTTGTCTATGAAAAGGTCGGACATAAGTCTTATGAATGTCCTGACATAAAAAGATATGGAGGAGGTGAAACTCACATTTCATAAGCGCAAAGGTGAAATGTTGAGGCAGAAGATGTAGAAGGTGGAAGATCTTTAATGATGTAGAAAATTCTCTTGAAGTCAAAGAAGGAGATAGAGAATCCAGTCCAGAGAAACAATTTTTTCAGAACTTCTTGCAAGACCAAGGATAGGGTATGCAAGGTGATAGTGGATAGTGGAAGCACATATTGCCTAGTATCCACAAAGATGGTGGAGAAGCTAGAATTGGATATAGTTGCACATCCAAGCCCATACAAGGTTTCATGGTTGCGAAAGGGACATCAGGTAACTGTCACTAAACAATGTTTAGTTGAATTTAAGATAGGGGATACAAGGATGAAATTTTATGTGATGTTATTACCATGGATGTCCTTCATCTTTTGTTGGGAATACCATGGCAATATTCCAAAAATGTTGTTCATGATGGGAGAAAGAACACATACACCTTAGAGAAGAATGGTAGGACGCATATGTTATTGCCAATTAAAGAGAAGAAAGTGAGAGAGAAAGAAAACAATACTATACTTCTCATGAGTGGGAAGGAACTTCTTGAGGAAGTCAAGAAAGAAGAAGAAATGTAGTTTGTCATGGTGAGAAAACCCAGAGTCATATTAACCAGTACCAAGATAGATGATCTACCTAGAGAAATTGAGGAACTGTTGGAAGAGTTCGTCGATATAGTGGTGGATGATTTACCTTGTCCATTTCCATCTATCAGAAGTATAAGCCATCACATTGATCTTATACTTGGAGCAAGTTTACCAAACAAAGCAGTGTACAGATTGACGCCGAAGGAAAATGAAGAAGTCAAGAAGCAAGTCCAGGATTTGATGGACAAGGGGTTGGTTAGAGAAATTTTGAGTCCATGCACTGTACCAACAATGTTAAGTCCAAAAAAGGATGGTGGATGGAGAATGTGTACTGACTCAAGAGATATAAACAAAATCACCATCAGGTATAGTTTTCCTTTACCCAGGATGGATGACTTGATGGATTGCTTGAGTGGAGCAATTTTTTTTTCAAAACTTGATTTGAAAAGAGGATATCATAAGATTAGAATGCGGGAAGGTGATGAATGGAAGACAACATTCAAGACGAATGAAGGACTGTATGAATGGCTTGTAATGTCGTTTGGTTTGACGAACACGTGAATTACTTTTATGAGATTGATGAACGAAGTCTTGAAATATTTCATTAGGAAGTTTGTAATTGTGTATCTTAATGATATAATGATCTTCAGTAAGACTGAGGAAGAACATTTGAGACACCTAACTCTAGTGATGAGGAGATTGTAGCAAGAGAAGTTGCTAATAAATTTGAAGAAAGAGATTATTTATTTGGGTTTTGTGATATCTTCGAATGATTTGAAGATGGATCCTGAGAAGGTAAAAGAAATCAGAGATTGGCCATCGCCAAAGAGTATCTTTGAAGTTAGAAGCTTCCATGGATTGGCTAGTTTTTACAAGAATTTCATCAGAAATTTTAGTGGGATATGTGCACCAATGATGGATGCAGTCAAGAAAAGACATAAATATTTTCACTGGACAGAGGAAGTGAAGAAAAGTTTCAAGTTGCTGAAAGACAAAATAACTGGACAACCAGTTCTGGTTCTGCCATATTTCAGTAAAACCTTTCAAGTCAGATGTGACACAAGTGGATTTGTGATTAGAGTAGTCTTAAGACAAGACAATATGTCGATTTCATACTTCATTGAGAAGCTTAACGAGACCAAGATGAAGTATTCAACATATGACAAGGAGTTTTATGCAGTCATACAAGCATTGAAAAAATGGAGACATTACTTAAATCTGAAAGAGTTTGTCTTGTATAGTGATAACCATGCTTTACAATTCATAAATTGACAGAAAACACTGAACCAGAAACATGCAAAATGGGTTGACTATATGAAAAACTTCAATTTTGTTATAAATCACATTTCTGGAACTGCTAACAAAGTTGTTGATGCTTTGAGAAGGAAATGTTTGATTTTGCAGGAGTTTGTGTGAAAACTTTAGGTTTTGACAATATCAAGGAGATGTACAAAGATGATGCAGATTTTAAAGAGGCTTATGAAGCATGTGAGAATCCATTTCTCAGAGATTAAAGCCAATGAATTGAATATTTAATTCAGGATGGATTTTTATTCAAGGGAAATTAGTTGTGTATTCCGAAGAGTTCTATGAGAGAGAATCTTCTGAAAGTAAAACATAGTGTGGGATTGGTTGGACACTTCGACCATGAAAAAACATTCGTGCAACTGAATAGTCTGTATTATTGGCTAGGGATGATGACAAATGTTAAGAAGTTTGTCAAAAAATGCAATATTTTCCAGCATGCAAAGGGGAAAAGATAGAATACAGGGTTGTATCAACTATTACCAGTACCAGAGAGGTCGTGGGACACGATAAGCATGGATTTTATGTTAGGACTGCCAAGGAAATAGAGGGGTTGTGATTCCATATTCATGGTAGTCGATAGATTTTAAAAAATGGCACATTTCATACCATGTCAGAAAACCAGTGATGCAACTCACATTGCAAATCTGTTTTTCAAAGAAGTTGTTAGACTTCACGGCTTACCCAAGAGTATTGTATCGAACAGGGATACCAAATTTGTTGGCCATTTCTGGAGGACCCTATGGAAGAAGATTAGAACAAAATTATCTTTTACCTCATCATATCACCCTCGGATAGATGGACAAACTGAGGTAGTAAACCGAAGCTTGGGAGATTTACTAAGGAGTTTAGTAGTTGAACATCGCAGGCAATGGGATCAGATTCTGTCACAAGCGGAATTTTCCTATGACGATTCACCCAATAGGAGTACAGGAAAAATCCCATTCCATATTTTGTATGGAAAGAAGCCGAGAGGAGTATATGAGTTGAGGGACTTAGAGAAGAATGAATTCAGAAGTGCTGGAGCAAAGGATTTTATAGCAGAGATGCAAGAACTCCACAACAAAATCAAAGAGCGATTACAAAATTCTAACCAAAAATACAAGCGCAGAGCAGATCAACATGGGAGAGAACTTCAGTTTGAAGTAGGTGATTTGGTTCTAGCACATCTCAGAAAGGAAAGGTTCCCAAGGGGAACATACAATAAGTTGAAGATGAAGAAAATTGGACCATGTAATATTTTGCGAAAGTTTGAGGCAAATGATTACGAAATTGAATTACCAGATGGGGTAGGAATATCGCCCATATTCAATATAGAAGACTTGTACCCTTACAGAGATGATGAAATAGAAACGGAGGAGGGACAGAAATAAATTTAGTGGGACAGACAGATGCCTGTAGCTGAAAGGTCGTAGATGGAGAAGATAATTGATCAAAGAATTGGAAAGAAGACTCGGAGGAATACATACTTTGAATATTTGGTCAAATGGAAAGGACAACCAATTGAATATGCCAGTTGGGAAAGCAAAGAAAATATCCAAGACCATGGACATATGGTGTAGGAGATCATGAATAGGAGTTCATGAATTTTTCGGCTAGAGGAGTATGATGCAAGAGCATCGAAACAAGCCAACAAAGAAAGCACAAGTGGAGGACAGTTGGATATGCACCAACGCACATTTTGAGAATTTTTTGAATTTGAATGATGAAACATTAATGTAATAGTTGGGGGACGTAATTTCCCTTAAATGTTTTGAGATTGTAACGCATATCTTGAGAATTGCTCTCATCTGTCGAATATGGAG
Organism: Picea engelmannii; assembly: GCA_009831015.1. Taxonomy (NCBI): domain Eukaryota; kingdom Viridiplantae; phylum Streptophyta; class Pinopsida; order Pinales; family Pinaceae; genus Picea; species Picea engelmannii. The sequence goes on along the minus strand of ML795010.1, from coordinate 351,572 downwards.
GCATTTAATTGTAATGAATGTAAAGTAGTTGTAGCTTTTAATTTGATTAGATAGCTTAGAGCAGTAGGAGGGAAAACTTGTAAAAGACACCCTTGCTTGTATCATAGTATCAGTTCTCATTGTAATATGTAGAGAAAGAGAGGACAAAAGAACAGAGATTGTAGGATTGTATAAGCAGATAGTTGTTGTTGTTGAGCCATGTACAGAAACATAGAGTTAATATAAGAAATCTTTGACTCAAGTTCATTGTGTTATTATGCTTATTGTTTACATCTGTTGAATGTGAAAGGTCCGCATCGAGTGCGTTGACAAAGTTCTGAGTTTCATCTCAGAAAAAAGTTCAGGAGGAATACCGTTGTTCTCATACCAGTGGAAGTGCGAGTATCGCATAGAGCCGTGCAAGGTGTGTGCAGGCCAGTTGAAGCCTTAGACTCTATCAACTGAGGGGAAAGATTGGAGAACTGTTATTGCAAGGGAGTGCACAGAGTTGGAGATTTAAATAGCCAGAGCATATTTTTGGATGTCGCAAGGAGTGTGTGCAGGAAACATTTTGAAGCCTTGAGTTTGCAACAAAGGAAAGCTCAGGATGATTAGAACCTCTAAAGGATTCAAGGGGAGACGAAGGTTGAGGTCACTTGTAACAGAGAAAGCTCTGAAAGGTTGATGCCAAAGTGTTGGTGAGGAGCATTGGAAGTCTAGACGGATGGTGGAAACGCTTCGAGCGGGAAGTATTGAGTGTCATAGATCATTGGATATCATAGATCAATGGAAGGTTTAAGGTTGAGGATCATTTGTAGGGATGATTTTAGGGGATAAATTTCACTCATGGGCTAATTTTCCATGGTTTTTCCAAAAATGAGATTCGCTATTTTAAAAATGATTCGCCCAAATTCTATAGAATAAAATTATTTTACCTTAAAAATCGCCAAAAGTTTATAAAAACTATACAAAATACTTAGAAATTTGAATATTTTTACAAAAATATCGCCAAACATTTATAGTTGACATATGAAGGATTAGTAATATTCGCTAAGGTTTCTACATTTTAAAATAAATTTCCATCCTTAAAATCATCCATGATCATTTGGCATTCAGAAGCTCAGGAGGAATACTGGTCATTGGATCTAGATCAATGAGGGTCGTTGATCTCGTGATCGAGTTTTTTTTTCAGAATTTGGGGTGTGGAAGAAGGTTGTGACTCGGAGTAGAGAGTTGTGAACTCCCGATTCAAAAAGTCCTGATTTATTCAGGACTGGCTGATCGCGAAAAGAGTAGAGTCATTGATTCACGACGATAAGCCATCGCAATTTCGGCTATCGGGTAGAGGGAGTTGTTGTATTGAATTTAGTCGATATGAAAAATCCTAAGGTGTTGAAAAACTTGGGGCCCATATTTCATCGAAGGCCACGTCAAGCGAAGTCAAGGGAGGAATCAATTTCCTGTTAGACCATTTCGGAGTTTCGGGGTTTGACGTGACAGAGGGACTCAAATCAGGGATTGCGAAGTCGCGAAACCCGAAATACCCTTTCGGGTGAAGATTGTGGTCACGTCAGTTGGTCACGTGGGAAAGAGTTGGCGCTTAGTTCTTTCTTGCACGGGCATCACTCCTAAGGACCTGTGGATAAAAACTGACGAGTTGAAGATTCCTGGAAGGAATCGAAGAGTCAATCAGACTCAAGGGGAATATTAAGAATGATCCTAAGATCGGGAGGTCATGCAGAACCTGCTGAGGTAGGGGTGTTGTGTCACTCTTTTATTATGGTAGTTCCAAAACAACAACATCGCACTTTACAAATTGTTCTCAGTTGGGTCGAGATTTATTATGAGGTGGACTAGATTACACTACGCTCCTTAGCCTGTGATCTAACCCTCAATATCTACCCTTCTGACCCTCTACAACTCAACATCTTACAAAATTGGATCGGATTACAGTAGAGTTACCGACTACCTACTTTTTCCCATGCAAGTAACACTCCATAAATAAGAACCCCTTAACTCTCTTCTCTTATCTCCTTTTTCGCCCCCTCTTCTTCCCCTTGAACTCCTAGGTATATATATATATATATATATATATATATATATATATATATATATATGATTTTTTTTCATCGACCATTACAATGTATTAAAAAAACCCTAACCCTAACGTCGTTTGGTCTTCCATGCATGCACATGTGCTTCTCTTCCTTCTGGTTGTCGCTTTCCTTGTGCATGCCTTTCTTCCCAAAATAGCCTTTCTTTCTTATTTGACCTTCTTCCAGTAGTAGTCCTCTAAGCCCACAATATTTTTGGAACTCTGTCATCCCAGTCTTCCCAGTTTGCACAACATACTTTTGTTATTCCTCTTTCCATAATTTTACTTAATGCCTCTACCGTACCATTAGCTTGTGGATGGTAGGGACTGCTCTTATGGTGTTGTGTAAATTCAGTTTTCAACATTGTGATTTTACTATTGATAAAGTGACTACCTTGATCACTAGTTAGACTTCTAGGACATCCAAACTGATTGATCATGTTCTCGAAGATAAATCTAACAGTTGTATCTGTAGAACAGTCTTGAACTTCCTTTGCTTTAGCCCATCTTGTAAGGTAATTAGTTGTGGTGATAATGTATTTGGCCTTTGAGTTCTTAGTAAGGGGTTTGATCAGTCCAATAAAATAAATTACCCACTTCTCAAATGGTTGAAGTGCTATGATTGGTTGAAGGGGTAATTCATCTCTATGTGATGTCTTGCCTTCTCTTTGGAAGGTGTCACAAGATCTAGTATATTCCTTAGCATCTTTAAATAATGTGGCCCACCATAATCCATCTTGAAGTACCTTTTGTGTAGTGTCCTTACCTCCAACATGTCATCCTACAACTCCATTGTGGAATTCACACAAGATATCCTGCCTTTCGTGGTTCAAGACACATCTCCTCAGGATGTTGTTGAGTCCCAATTTATAAAGTTGTCCATAAATTAGTTGATAGTTGGTTGCACGAACCACCATATGTTTCTTTTGGGTTGCGGAGTAAGTTTATGGGAAAGTCCCTGTACTGAGGAAGAATACAAAGTCTTCAAGATACTCTGGAATGGAATCAATCTGGAACAGTTCTGCATCTGGGAGTTGATCATCCACTACTCCTCCACTTTCCCTGGATTCCAACCTAGAAAGGTGATCTAAACCTACATTTCATCTTCCTGGTTTGAAAATTACCTCAAATGAAAATTATTGAAACAACAATAGCCACCTGCAAATTCTTCCTTCCTGCATTGGTTTGTTGTATAGGTACTTCAATGTAGAATGGTCTGTAAAAAACTTGAAATGATATCCTAATAAGTAGTGTCTAAACTTTTGTAATGCATAAATCATAGCTAAACCTTCCCTTTCAATGGTTGTGTGGTTGCACTCATCTTGAAATAGTTTTATGCTAGAAACGTAGATAGGGTATTCCATATTCCCTTCCCCTGGTTGTGCTAACATGGCTCCCAGTGCGATGACTGATGCATCCACATGTACATGGAATTCAATTTCCCAATTGGGAAATATCAAGATAGGTGCAATGTTTAGTTTTTCTTTAAGAATATTGAATGCCTTGTCACACTCTAATGGCCATCAGAACATTTTGGAGTTCTTCAACAATTTCTAAAGGGGTGTTGTAATAGTTATCTTTTGATGAATCTACGGTAATATCCCATATGTCCCATTGTGGAGCACAACAATTTTTCATTTGTAGGTGAAAGCATGTTCAGAATGACCACAACTTTATTTGGGTCTACCAGGACTCCTTCTCTACATACAATATGGCCTAATAGATTTCCATGAGGTACACAGAAAACACACTTCCTTAAATTCAAAGATATCTACATTTCATGACATCGATCAAACATTAACCAGAGTGGCCTGACATGATATTTTAATAGGATGTACACCATCCAATCATCCATATAAAATTATACAAACTTGTGTATGAACTCTCTGTTGATACTAAGAGGGGGGGTGAATCAGTATCCAGTACAATTTAAAAACCTTTTTCAACTTATACTTAAACCATTCAATTATATCCAATGAGCAATGAACAATAGTATAAGAGTTACACCAATATACCACAATACACCATGCACAATATATGAGAAATAATCAATAGTTTTTATTCAAGGGAAGTAATGACTTCCAAAGGTAGCTACAGCTTCCAAATGTAAAGGGAGGGATAAACCTCCAAGAGGAAGATACAATCCTCCA
>ML795010.1:293671-332722 GCA_009831015.1 Picea engelmannii | reverse complement strand
ACCGGTCAAGGTTCCTATTCCTATAGGTGTAAAGTTATCTACAAATCAGTGTCCCAAGACACAGGAAGAAGAAGAGGACATGTCCCATGTTCCATATGCCAGTGTAGTTGGCAGTTTGATGTATGCAATGGTTTGTACTAGACCAGACATTGCACATGCAGTGGGATTTTTGAGCAGGTATATGTCAAAACCAGGGAAGGAGCATTGGATAGCAGTAAAGAGGGTCTTCAGGTATCTTTGTGGCACCACCAGTTATGGATTGTGCTACCAAGGAAGACTGGGATTGGATAGAGTGGTGGACATACATGGCTTTGTTGATGCAAATTGGGTTGGAGATTTGGATCGCAGAAGATCTACAAGTGGGTATGTGTTTAACCTATTTGGAGGAGCAATCAATTGGATGAGAAAAAGACAGGCTGTAGTGGCACTCTCAACTACAGAAGCTGAATACATGGAAGCCACTCATGCAAGCAAGGAAGCAGTATGGTCACAAAGATTGTGTTTAGGTACTGGGTTGGTACAACAAGCAGTGAGATTAGACTGTGACAGTCAGAGTGCAATATTCCTGGAAAAGAACCCAGCTTATCATTCGAAGACAAAGCATATTGATGTTTAGTATCACTTTGTGAGAGACATGGTTGAGGAAAAGAAGGTGTTGCTAGAAAAGGCTGACACTTTGAAGAATGATGTAGATTCATTGACAAAGTCTGTGAGCACAGAAAATTTCTCCTGGTGTAGAGTAACAATGGGAATTGCTGCCCTAGATTGTTGATTATATAATCCCCTGGACCCCTGGATGCAAAGAAAACAACAAGTGGGAGAATGTTGGGTATGTGTTATATTATTTGCGTGTGTGTGTGTGTGGGCGCGTCAAATACGACAACTGTTATTTTTAGTGGATTTGTAAATTAACCCCAGATTAAGGGATTAGGGTTTTGCTATCTACGAAATGCCTAAAAACATTGTATATATTGTATGGCGAATGGTGAAATTCAACATAATGAAAATAAGAAAGGTTTTCCCAGTTGAGGATTTCCGGTACAAAATCTTTGTGTGAGCCATTGATTAATTTCTGTATTACTTAAGAATCTATATGCATTGCTTTACTTCGCAGGTTTAAAACTTACAATGGACTCAAGTGCATTATTTCACATCACACCCCACAAATAATGGTTGTGTGAGTATAAGAGATATGAAAGGGGAGACATATTCTTGGGGGATGATTCAACAAACAAAATTGTTGGACAAGGAAGAGTCTGACTAATACTATAATATGGGATGAACAAGAAACTTCCATATGTGCTTCATATTCTGAGTTTGTAAGAAATATTATATCTATCAGTAAAATGAGTGACGGAGGAGTGCATGCTCTATTTTACAAGGATACGTGCAAAATGGTCAAGGGAGTGGCCATCTTAATAAAAGGATTTCAGATTGGAACCCTATACAAGTTTTTAGGGAGTGTCAAGTTGAATGGATGCAACATTGTTTCTAAATTCGACTCGACTGAGACTCAACTCAACTTAGTAAATTACAACCAACTTGATTATTCTTCGTCAAGTCTACCCAACAATGTTATGGCACCAAAGGATGGGAAACATTGGAAAAAAAAAAGGACTTTGAGCTATGAACAGTAAAGGTATGGTCAAAGAAAGTTTTCATGATTGTAATTTGAAATTCAATTTTTGTCAACATTGCACATATGAAAAACAAAATCAGGTTAGATTCCCATGTGGTACTACAAGGGAAAATGGGATTCTAGAATTTATACATTGTGAGAGGTTTGGGCTTATACCTTTCTGTTCACTAGGAGGATCTTTGTATCACATTTCCTTCATAGATGATTTTTTAGGAAGACATCACTATATTTCCTAAGGAAGAAATTAGAGGTTTTCGAGAAATTCAAAGAATTTAAAACTCTTTTGGAAAACCAGACAAATAACAAGATCAAGTTTCTAAGAGAAAACAATGGATGTGAATTATGTGGAAAGGATTTTGAGCAGTTCTGAAAGAAATGTGATAGAGCACACCAAAATACCATGGAATATACCCCCCAAAAAATGTATTTTCTAAAATAATGAACTAGACATTAATGGATAAGGCAAGGAACATTCTTAGTGATGCTATGATTGCACAAGAATTTGGGGAAGAGGAAATTGGAACTGAAAAATAACTGGTAAATAGGTCTCCTTCATAAACACTAGTCAACAAGACTCCACATGAGGTATGGTTTGGTAAAAAGGCTTCTCTTTAGTATCTTGGAGTCTTTAGCTCTGATGCATTTATGCATGTTCCAAAGGAAAAGAGGAACAATATAGATAATAAGGAAACCAAGTATATTTTCATCAGCTATAAGGATCGAATAAAATTATATAAGCTATGGGATCCTCTATTGCGGAAAATAATGTATAGTCGAGATGTTTTATTGAACTAATTTGGAGGAACTTCCAAGCCTAAAGAGGTTCAAGTGGAGAAAGAATTAGAGAATCTGGTGTTTGAGCTAAGGAATGAAGAACATGATTCAGATAATCCAACTAAATAAAATAAAGAGGTCGGTGATCCAAGATGATATGAAACACTTAAAGAGGTCTAGGACGATCCAAAAATGCTCAAAATTTGATTGTCTCGCATTCTCTCTAAAATGAATTCATTGTGTAGATCTCGGCGAGATCTTTCTAATGACACAAAAATCACCTCAAACGGATTTTTTATGAGAAAGTTATGACCCCTAAAAGTTTTGGTCAAACAGATTAAAAGTCAAAAGGGGGTGCCATGTGGCACAACTATAAGGGTGACATGTGGCACATTTGTATAATTCCATACAACACTGACATGGAAGAACCACAAGGTGACATGTGGCATATCATACAACTAAGTTGGTAAGGTGACCAGGTGTTTGTTCAATCCGAGTGGACCAATCATATTTCGACATGTGGTATGATTGTACAAGAACAGGTGGACCAATGACAGACCACCATGTGGCAGTCTCCCACTAACCTAATACGGATAAGATTGGATAAAATTTTGTTAGATCCCAGAGGATCGAACCTGGGTATCTCGCCCAACATTCCAATGACTTACCATTACATCCACAACATGTGACTTAACTGTATATGTTTATGTTTATATTTAAGTTTAATAAAAGGTTCAAATGGTGGATAAATAGGACCAAGGGAATAGCCCTCGATCCTATAGTTGTATATGCATTAATGTTAAACCCAAAATTCATGGGTGGTCCAAACTATATAAAATATATGTTATATATAGCATAAAACAATATAACAAAGCACTAAAAGGGGGGGGAGGTCCACGGGGGTCGAACCCATGACCTCATCCCACACATACCAAAGCCTTAACTAATGCGCCAACAATGCCATATGTTGTCGATATTCCCACAGGAATATTTTTAACTTGATGTTGAAATTAACTAGATGTTTAGACCATGAGTGGGTCCACACCCTATTTAGGTTGGGCATGGATCCCAGGGAAGAAAAGAGTGCACAAATTTATGTGGTGGGTATGGAAAGTGCATTGGGATGCATGTCGAGGAGTGTAAACATCATGGATTTTTCTTGTTTTGCATGCCATTGAGCACCATGTCCAAACATAGCCTTGTTTATACTCAGTCTTCTCAATTTTTTAAGAGGAGCATGATGATGATGTTTTTTTTTTTTAAGATGATGTCTATGAAAGTCTTAGTTGCGATTTCCATGTATGAGAGCCATAGTGCATCGTTTGGTGTGTAAAGAAGGTCATATTGAGCCAGTTCATAGTAGGGTCAAGTTTATACTCATTTTTCTCACAATTTCAAGAGGAATTCAATGGTAACCTCTATTTATAGGTTTGAGAAGCATATTTGAAGAGCGACTTCAAGATTGGCTTTGTAAGTCCATTTTCATTGTAATTTTTGACATTTGAGATTAATGAAGAACATTCTCACTGTTAAAAGGAACTTGGATATGTAGCCTAGGAGATTTTAACTCCATCATCAAATAATGTCTTCATTGTTCTTTTATTTTCTATTGTTTTTTCTCACATTATTCTGCAAATTATTCATCATTTCATGAAGTATTGGACAAGTAAAATATTCACAAGTGTTCTGCAAAGTTGTCAATATGATCAAGAAATATTCTAAATCAAATTATATGTTAAAAAGTGTGTTTAAAGAATAAATTATCATTTAATTATTTTTGGATCAGGTTGGTATCAAAACTAGTTTTGACAAGTGAATGTGACGAGGTCCAAGACTCAAGTTGGTGAAGGTGTTTGAAGACTTAGTAGCACAAATCTCTTTGTTATAGAATAAAACATGAGTAAATCTCTCATGAAGTTAAGGCTACAGAAGGACATGAACCGATAGATTCAAAAGGAGAATTATCAATTAAGTATGCAACTACAATCTCTCAAGGAGGAGAAGCAGAAGCTTCAAGATCAATTGATATGTTATGAGAAATTCCATAGAGGTATTTTTCATGAATTGGAAAGAATGTTTCAGGATAAGGACCAGATATTGGCACCATTCCATGAATATGGGCAAGTGAATAATGAAAAGTATCTTATGCAAGAGGGACTATATCCTACAAAAGGTTTGCAGATAATAACTAAGGGAGATAATTAATTATATTATTCTCCCCGTCAAGATGGAGAATTCTCAAGGATGGTTGAAGTAGGGAGAAATTTAAATGAAGAGGTCCTTCATGAGAAGTTGGTATTACCTTCCAGCCTAGGGAAAGGTAATATATGCAATACATCTCTAGGAAGAGATGTGCATTCCAAAGAGGGAATGAAGACATTTACCAGTAGTAAGACTGGTATGAATTTATGGTCTACATATCCATGTGCTTCATGTGGAACTAGTAACCATAGTATGGAGAAATTTCAGAGAAGACAATACTTACAATAAAATCCATCCCAGAAGAAGGTCAAAAGAAAAGGTCATTTTCCAAGATAGAAGAAAAGGGGGAATGACAAGAAGAGATTGGGGTTCCAAGGTGGGAACATGAAACTCTACTCTTATTGTGGTAAAAGTGGACATCACATTGAGAATTTTTGGACACTTTTTCCACACTTATGTCTAAAGAAGAACCAAGAAGATGTAAGGGAACTTACAAGAATACAGGTAGCAACCCTAACTAAAGTTAATAGTCTTGTTGAGAGAGTTGAGAATGAATTATTCTTAATGGCTAGTATTAATAGTGTAACATATGAAGACATCAAGGTATGGGTCATGAACAGTGGCACATCTCACCACATGACAGGAATGATATCGGTATTCCTTACTTTCTCAGAAATCGACACAAATTTCTATGTATAATCTGGAACTAACACCATACAAGAAGTAAGAGTAGTTCTTTATGTAATATTTCAGCTTGAGTCAAGAGGATTTCTGGGAATATAACATATTCTATATGTTCCATATTTAAAAGTAAACCTACTCTCAGTTTCAAATTTCGAAGATGAAGGATATGCAGGTTTTTTCTAGGATGAACATGTACTTGTGTATTGAAAAGAAGCTACTCAAGAAACAATAGTGATTCTTGGTGTTCGAAAGGAGAGGTTGTATAGGTTACTAGGAATACCTCTAATTGGATCCAATGGTTTCTTGGATTCAACATGAGATTCATTATCATATTCATTGTCAGATTCATCATCAACATCAGAGGAATTTTCAGAGATAGGAAGTTGTAAGAATCATTCCAATACTATTGGAAGAATGATTTCATGAAGAATCCACCTATCTTTTTCCTGGATAGGTATCAAAAGATTCCATTTTGGAAATATTGTAAATATGTGTATTTGTAATTTGCAAAGTTAGTATGCATATGTAAATACCTTCTAAGTCTATTTCTATTGTTATAATAGAGGGAGTTTTAGCCACTTTTAGAGAATTTCAAGAGTGAGAGGAATCTTGTAGGGATTTATATATAGCCACTTTTATAGAATTTTCAAGATTGAGAGGAATATTATAAGGATTTCTAAATTTCTTCAACAACAATGAAGACAATAATAATTGTCTTATTAACAGCTAATGAACTGCATATGGATCAAATTTTCTATGTAATATCATTCTTATTCTGAAGTACCGAATGTGAAGGAATGGAATAATGTAGGCAGTTGAAACAAGTAGATTGAGAGAGGGAAGATCATCCTAGTAATGTTAATCTTCCTAGAGTTGGTAAGGGAATATCCTTCTTAGAGATAAGACATAAATAATTGGTAATTATGTATGTTATAAATATCTCCAAGATGTTATTCCATTTTCATGTAGATGTATAACTTGAGTAGAATAAAGTCAAGTGGTACAAATGTTTGTGGAGAACATGTTTTTGTTTTCTTTCAGGGCATGAAAGAGGAAATGAACATGGAATTCATTCATAGAAACCTATAGATACATCAACAGTACATGAATAGTTAAGCCATATGTGTGAGGCATAGATCAACATTTGAATTGATTTTATCATTGCCAGGATGGAATAGCTTCAATAGAGAAGGAGATGGGAGTGAATGTTGAGTTAGGATTCAGCTCTAAATATTTCATAGTGAAGAATCAATGAGAAAACATTTGTGATGAAGGAATCAATTAGCCAGAACAATAGATAAATCTAAATTAGTACCAATAGCCATGAGAAAAGAGTTAGAGCTATTGTTAGGAGACAAATTCAAAGCCATGTTCCAAAGAAGCAGATAGAAGTACACTCATCTAGATTGGTTTTCCTTGAGTTTATGAAATTTCAAGAAGGAGATCAAATATTTATCCAAGATGAAGATCCAAAAGGGCATGAAAGAGGAAATGAACATGGAATTCATTCATAGAAACCTATAGATACATCAACAATACATGAATAGTTAAGCCATATGTGTGAGGCATAGATCAACATTTGAATTGATTTTATCATTGCCAGGATGGAATAGCTTCAATAGAGAAGGAGATGGGAGTGAATGTTGAGTTAGGATTCAGTTCTAGATATTTCATAGTGAAAAATCAATGAGAAAATGTTTGTGATGAAGGAATCAATTAGCTAGAACGATAGATAAATCTAAATTAGTACCAATAGCCATCAGAAAAGAGTTAGATCTATTGTTAGGAGACAAATTTAGAGCCATGTTCTAGAGAAGCAGATAGAAGTACACTCATCTCGATTGGTTTTCCTTGAGTTTATGAAATTTCAAGAAGGAGATCAAATATTTATCCAAGATGAAGATCCAAAAAATCAAGACCAAGATGGGAATCAGAAAAATTTCAACAAGTTGGATGAGTGAGGAAGACTTTTCATCACTAAGTTGTTGAATAAACTGTGAAAAGCAATTCAACAAGGTGGAACAGTGAGAGAGTTATCATCACCAAGTTTTTGAAATATTTATACTCTTGGAGGTCCAAAAATTCTTTAATGGGAAGGTGTGATCTAGGAGGATCTGAAACACCTAAATAGGTATAGGAGGATCCATAAATACTCAATATTTGATCATCTCAAATGATATAAAAAAAAAATGACTTCATTGCGTAGAGCTCGGCGAGATATTTCCAAAAATGAAAAAAACACCTCAAATGGAGTTTGTATGAGAAAGTTATGACCCCTTGAAGTTTTGGTCAAACATGTCAAAAGTTAAAAGGGGGTGAAACATGGAACTATTGGAAGGGTGACATGTGGCACATCCATACACATCTTTATAGGTTCGTACAACATTGACGTGGAAACACCATAGGGAGACAAGTGGCATATCCTGCAATTGATTTGGCAAGGTGACAAGGTGTCTATATAGTTCGAGTGGACCAATTATATTTCAACACGTGGCATGATTGTACACGAACATGTGGACCAATGAGAGACCACCATGTGGTAGTCTCCCATTATCCTAATATGGATAATATTGGATAAAATTTTGTTAGATCCTGGAGGATCGAACCCAAGTCTCTCGCCCAAACTTCTAATGGCTTACCATTACACCCATGGAATGTGAATTAACCGTATATGTTTCCATTTATATTTAATTTTAATACAAAGTTCAAATGGAAGATAAATAAAACTGAGGGCATAGCCTTTGATCCTATGGTTTTATATGTATTAATGTTAAACCCGAAATTCATGGGCGATCTGAACTATATAAATTATATGTTATATATAGCATATAACAATATAAAAAAGTGCCAAAAGGGGGGAGAGGTCTGTGGGGGTTGAACCCGTGACCTCCTTCCACACATACCATAGCCTTAACCATAGTGCCAATGGTGCCATATGTTGTGCAGATTCCCATGAGAATAGTTTTAACTTGATGTTGCATTTAACTAGAGGTTCAGACCATAGTTGGGTATCTTCCCTATTTAGGTCGGGAATGAATCCCGAGGAAGACAAGAGTTCATAGATTTCCCTGCACGTTATGGAAAGTTGCATTGGGATACATTCCAAGGAGTGGAATCATGATGGTGTTGTCTTTTATTGCATTTCATTGAGCACCATGTCCAAACATAGCCTTGTTTATACTCGTTCTTCTCGGTTTTTCGAGAGGAACATGATGATCATGTTTATTTTGTGCTAAGATGATGTCTATGAAAGTCTTATTTCATATTTCCATGTATAAGATCCAAAGTGCATCATTTGTTGTGTGAATAGAGTCAGATTGAGTCAATTCATAATATGGTCAAGTTTATACTCATTTTTCTCATAATTTCAAGAGGAATTCAATGGTAACCTCTATTTATGGGTTTGAGTGGAAGAATTGAAGAGTGACTTCAATTTTGTCTTTGTAAGTCCATTTTCATTATAATTTTTGACATTTGAGATTAATGAAGAGTAGTCTCACTGTTAAAGGGAACTTGGAGATGTAGCCTAAGAGAGGTGAACGATGTCATCAAATGCTATCTTCATGGTTCTTTTATTTTTTGGTGTGTTATCTCACATTATTCTGAAAATTACTCATCATTTCATGAAGTTTTGGATAAGTAAAAGATTCACAAGTGTTCTACAAAGTTCTCAATACAATCAAAAAATATTCTTAATCAAGTTAGATGTTAAAAAATATGCTTAAAGAATAAATTAGCATATAAGGATTTTCGGATCAATGGAACAAGCAACTATGGTTGTAAGGAGGTCTGAACAATTAAGGAAACCAACTAAAAGGTATAGTCCACCTAATTTCCATTTTTCATTTGTTTTATCTTCCACGAACAAGGACCCCAATTTTGGTAGGGAGGTAGTTGAATCAACAGAGGGTTAACTCTAGAAGGACACCATGGTCGAATAAATGTAATACTTTCACAAGAATGAGACATGGGATTTGGTAGAGCTACGTAAAGAAGGAAACCTATCGGTAGAAAGTGGGTGTTTAAGAAAACATTTAATGCAACAATTCAAGTTGAGAAATTCAAAGATTGATCGATATAGAAATGGTATTCCCAAGTCGAGGGAGTTGAATTCAATGATATTTTTTTTGATGTTAAAAAATTAACTTCCATTAGACTACTATTGTCTATGGCTACATTATTTGATCTTGAAATAGATAAAAATATATGTGAACAGATCATTCCTACATGGGGACTTGGAAGATGAAATCTAAATGAAACAATTTGAAAGGTTTGCAGTAAAGGGAAACAAAGGGATAGTGTGCAAATTAAAGAGATACCCTTACGGTCTAAAGAAATCACAAAGGATGTGGTACCAAAATTGTGACACATACATCCTTAGTTTGGGATTTTTGAAAAGAAAAGATGGTCATTGTGTATATTCCAAGGAAGAAGGTGGGTGTTTCATATATGTAGCTTTGTATGTCGATGACAAGTTGCTAGTGAGAAACAACATGGACACAATAAAGGAGGTGAAGATATAGTTGTCCTCCAAGTTCGACATGAAGGATATTGGTGCTCTGAACTTCATTCTAGAAATGGAGATCAAGAGAGATAGGGAAGTTAGAAATATTTGGTTAAATCAGAGAAAGTATATTGAAATAATATTGAAGCATTTCAACATGTTGGATTGAAAACTGATCAAGGTACAAATTCCTATGAGAGAAAAACTAATTGTTGAATAGTATCCAAATACACAAGAATAAATAGAGGACATGGAACATGTTCGCTATGCCAATGTTGTTGGTATTTTGTGTATGTGATGGCATGCACTTGACCATATATTTCTCATGTAGTGGAATCATTGAGAAGATACATGCTGAAACCTATAAAAAAACACTAGATGATTATCAAGAGATTGTTTAGGTACTTTCCTAGAATAAGAAATTATTATATGTGCTACCAAGGGAAACCTGAAAGTAACAGGGAAGTATAAGTACATGGATTTTTCAACACCGACTAGGCTAGAGACCTAGATGGATGAAGGTAGACTAGTGGATATATGTTCAATATATTTTGTGGAGAAATAAGATAGATGAGTAAGTGACATGCGGTTGTATCCCTATCAAAAATAGAAGTTGAATACATGGAGGAAACTAATGCAAGAAAATATTTGTTATGGCTTCATCAACTATTTTTAGGGATTGGGTTTGAGAAGAGGACTATTAAGATAAATTTAATAGTCAAAGTGCGATATTTATAGCAAAGAAACTAGCTTATGATTCCAAGATGAATAATTTTGATGTGCAATACCATTTCATGAGAGACATGGTGGAAATAAAGAAGGTGTTGTTAGATAAGGTAGACACTTTGGAAAACATGGTAGACTCATTCCAATTCTATGAGTTTTGTGAAGTTCTCTTCGTGTAGAGAGGAAATGGGGATTGTTTCCCTAGTTATGTGAACATAATTTCAAGTTCTTGTATATCATCAAAGAATGACAAGTTGGAGAATGTTTGGTTGTTATATTCTTCGCAGTGAATGAATATACATCTAATTGTCTATTCGAGATGGATCAACTGGGTGATATCGATGAGTTAACTCAAGGAAAAAGGGATCGAATGAGAAGTCAAGGTTGAAGTGATTGACCATAAATTCAAAGGTACAAGTGGTCAAGTGGGATCATTGAAAGTTTAATCGATAGGAGGTTGAGTGGTAGTTGACTGAAGTGAATAGAGGTCAGCCTGGTAGCCAACTGGGTATTCAAATGGTATTCGACTATAACAGAATCCCAAGATTTGTGGGATTGCAACCAATCATATGTGTGGATTTGTAACTATTTTTGGGTGCCATGATTTAGGGTTTTTCATGTTGGAAATCCTAATATAAATAAGGAGTGTTGTAATTGTAATTAGTTGGTGTTCACATTATTGTTGTTGGTCATGTAGATGAAATCGAAGTTGGGTACAGATTTGTTAATGTGTAAACAAAGAGAGTATGATGGTGATTGTGTATTTAGTGTAGAAAAAGGTTAGTCATGTCACTCTTTATTCAATGAATGAATAAGAAATAAGGCAATATGCTCAAGGAATGATGGTTTTCCTAGTTTTGTGTTTCCAGGGAAAAATCTCTTTGTACTATGTGTTTTTCATTTATTTCCTTCTTTAAAGTTTGTCTACTCGTTCCCAGTTGATTAAGTGCGAGGATTATTTTTCCCAACATCTACTTTGTTAACCTTCCTATATTGACGAAGTACCACATTTTGAAACACCAACAAAGAAAATACCTTCATCGCATAAATATAATTGCATCCTATCAGGATGTTGTAGTCCAAGGGGGAATCTATGACCTCGATATCAATCAACCTAATTTTTCCCCACTATCCCCAAGGGGAAATTTGGAAAATTTCATTGGGTTGTGATGAGTGGTCATCATATTCCCAAAGGGTGATAGAACAAGGGTTCATCTCAAGGGATCATAACTTATGCCATAATTTCTTGAAAATTATGAAAATAGGTGATCCCTTGTCTATAATGCATTAGTGGATGGTGATGTTTTTAACTAGTATTGGGATTTGGAAAGTCAACAAGGATGGGAGAAGACAAAAAATGATGAGTCATGAGTCAGAGGCATCACCTATCCCCAATGTTGATAGAAAATACTTCCTTTGAGAAAGACTTGTTTGTAGGACCTAGGATGTGGGATCATCAAGGGTGTGCTAGCTGGTGATTAGGTGGAATCCAATGTTGTCATGGGGAAGTCCAAAGGCATACCGTACATCTGGTTGTGAGTTTGTAGATGTATATATGTTGAGTTCATGAATATGCTACGGAAATTAGGATATATAGATTGAGCTTATCCCAAATTTGGGTATTGTTCTAAAGGATGGGTGGAGGACACATTTTCTTGTTGGATAGTGAAAATTACTTTTTAGGGGAAGGGGTTGTATAGTATATATAGTTTTGTAGGTTGAGGGAACTTTTACTAGGGAGGTGCAATGCCCTGAGGGAAGGGGGACCTCAAATCACCATATATTCCTTAATTCATTTGAAATTCATGATTTGAGGGTAATGGTGAGTGTAGTGAACATATTCACAAAACAAGGTGTGAGGAACGTTCATCCGAAGATTGTTGTTCTTCCCTTGTTTCCTCTAGTTATTATTATTACTATCATTTTGGTTTTAGTTTCTAGCATTAGCATTCCCCCTAATATTCTCATTTTGGTTTTGGTGGTTTCCACTCTATCCTCAGTTTCCATTCAAATTTGTATTTCCTTTCTTCCTCCCATTATTCTATGGAGTTGCAAAGTTATATAGGTTCAGTTGTTCAAATTTTTTAACTTGTTGAATTTGTGTAGGTTAAATGAAGTTGACACCGATCCAATGTTGAGCTTGTGGAGGCATAACACTGGCTTGTAGTGGGATTGGAAATGGATAGTATGAGTTATTTTGATGAGAGTTCCCATACTAGGGATATCACGTGGACACCCTCCTTCTACAGTTCTGATTGTTGCAAGTGTGTCTATGTACATGTGTAGTAACATGTATGCCTAGAGGGGACATAGTAGTTATTGGTTGTACTAGGTTATGCCCCATACTACTTGGGGAAGGGAGTTAGAGGGAATACTACTAAATGTGTATGGAATTCCAACAATAGGTTGATATGGGGGGGAGTTTCCACATTGGTTTCCATGATGAATGGTACCATGTGGGGTTGGTGGTCCACAAGATGGGTAGAAATGATTTAGGCGCATGATCATTCCATTTGTAGTGTGAGACATCCCTAGTTTTGGTGGCCCAAAGGGATGAGGATGAGGTAAATACAAGAGGACTATGTATACATAGCCTAACTAATAACATATAAGATCAAAATGTTGGGATTTGAGAATAAATTAATTCTTAGTTTGTGGAATGGGCATAGTCACATCTTTAGAGATTGAGTGAAAGAGGGATTTTATGAACCATTCCATGAGGATTTTATATCTAACTTTAGTATTGCATGAACATTTCCATTGATACCACTTATGGATATGATATGTTATTTGTGTAGAAATTCGTTTATGAAATTTTGTGAGGATTTCCAGATTTATATCATGGCGAACTGATAATTGGAAAAATGTCAATAATGCATTCTCCAAGGATGTGAAGGTAGCATGCGACCCCATGCTTTCCTCAATGTACCACTTGGTGGATGGTTTGCTTAAGGTATGTTGGAACATGTGTAATCAGACATAATCTTATATGATGCTATTGGATGAACACCACAAGTGGAAAGTCATGATGTGGATTGTTGGGTCTTCACCCAATTTCTCTTCAAAGTTTGGAATGTTCGAAGAAAGTTTGGTTGCAATTAGGGGGAAAGTTGCATTATGAAAAATGAGATCATTGGTTATTTTTATTAAATTCAAAATGTGTATTGAAACCATATATGGTAAATTGGTTTCATTTGAGGTTGGTGGGTTTTTTCGTAGATTTCCTTACATATTTCATGATTGATAGGGATTGGTTCCTGGTGAGGAAGGGCCATCAGATGGGATGTACTAAGCAGTTGTACCTAACAATAGGGAAAATTTTAGGGGCTTAAATTCCATTTTTCTAAAAAAGGTTTCCCAAAATCTATAGAATGAAATTATTTTACCTTAAAAATAACCCAAATTTTCTAGAAACTATATAAAATTATGAAAAAAATCAATATTTTTACAAAAATATTTCCAAACATTTTATAGTTTTCATATTAAGGAATAGTAATATTTTCTAAGGTTTATACATTTTAAGATCATTTCCATCCTTAAAATTATCCCTTCCCAACAAGGTTGATCCTAGTAGTGTTGATCCAAGTATTGTCGCATTCAAACATGGGTGGGAAGGTCAAATTATTGAAGCATTAAGACTAGAAACACATCCCAACACTGGTGGGAAGCCTTGTTGGAATCGAGAATGTCAAAAGGGTCCCATATGGTTCTATACTTGCAGTGGGTATGTGATTTTTATTAGGAAATGAAAATCAATGTTTTTTAGTAAGTAAAATGGTCTAATCAAAAGAAAAGTACTAAACTAAAACAATTGAATGGGATAAATGAAAAAATATGCATAGCTTAGTCTAGGTTAATAAATGTTTTGATAGGATCAATTCTTTCAGATGAGGGTGTAAAAGAAAAACCATGTGTCCTAATGATTTAATCTCATTCTTCTTAATAATATAACTATACCTTCCAATGGTCTCTAAAATAGGGCATAAAATCGTCAGAAGAGAACAATTAACGAAGGTGTGAATGGATCAGTTATAATAAGGGGTACTAGGGGCATGTCCCAAAGGAACTGCCAACATTTCCCAATATCCATTCAAAATATGGCCCAAATGTATTTGCAACCAATAACTCCCACCTCTACAGAAATCCTAAGTTTGATAACTAGGTTAACTCCTTCAAGTGTGGGTAGGGGACTCTCAACATCAAAAAGTGATCACGGATCGAAGCATGAAAAGAGATGGGTGTCTCAAACAAGCTCATAGGAACAACCAAACCTAAGACTTTACCCCTTCATGTGTATCTCCCTACCTTGGTGTAGCACACTTCATATGAAGGATTTTAGAGCACCCTAGGACAACTTCTAAGTTTTGAAATGAAAAGTGATATGGGGGGTGTGGGGTTATTTGGAGTCCTACCCTTGAAATTCTAACTGTTGGGTATGTGTTATATTCTTTGCATGACTATCCTCATGCATCATAAATTTCATGAGGTATAGTGGGGGGGTGGTATAACACCCTATATGGAGGGTTCCAGTGGGGTTCAATAGGCCATCCCCACCTTGTGGTTCAAGGGTAGAGCCACCAAAAACAATTGGGAAGTTTTGGCATGTGTTTTTTCATCCCATGGTTTTTCTAATTTTGGTAAAGGAATTAAGGTTGTCATCTAGTAAAAGTCAATGGATGAAGGTTTTTGGATGACATAGAATCATATATATTGTATTTGTAAATGATAAAGTTAATACAATGATAATTATAGGTGTGGCTCTAAATATTTGTTAGTTTTTGTCAAATAGAGGTTTCTAGGTACATTTTTAGTACTATGTGTGAATATTAGTGATTTTCTTTCTATTTTACAAACAATTTGTATGTGTATTTCTATTTTGTAAAGGTTTAAAACATACATTAATCTATACTAAAATGTTGTTTTGTGACCTTAGGATGAATGATTTCAGTGGATTTCTTGGAGTTGTGTCTTTTTTTAAACTTTCAGATCGGGGTCATGAACCAATACATTTGCTTAAGGGTGTGGTAATGGATATTTTCAAAACTCCTTAATTTTTATAATTCTCCAAGATAGGTTTTGGTTGCAAGGAGAAGAGAATAATCAATAAACGTGAATTTACAAATCCTTTGTGTGTTAATGGGAAATGCATGCAAGTGATATGTGTGAAAAATATTTATGAGTGAAATTGCAACAGGTGGACATCATGGGGTGTCTTACTTTTCCCTAATTAAGATCTAAATGTGAATTTCAACCTTGCAAAATTATTTTTTGCATGAAAATAAAAATGTTCCTAGATTATAGAGATATGGATATTTGGGGTCATTCCAACCCTTACATCCCTAAGTGTTTTTATTCTAAGAAATTTAGAAAAATGAAACTTCCATATATTGAAAAAAATGATGTGGAAAATTTAGAGTCCTTTCTTCTTTTATCTCCCTAGTATTTGACTTGCAAACAACAATGAAGATGTGCACATGTATGGGTGTGTTACTCCCTAATTGAATTCCTAAATGTTTTTTGAATTAAAAGGGATATACAAAAGAGTCATTAAACCTTATGCTATACCAAGATCACCCAAAATTTCAAGGTAGAGAGCATAATAGGATGAGAATATTTCCTTCTAGTCTTGAGAGCAAGGTGATATAAAAAGATATAATTAAAAGTTCATGTACTCAAGTAGCCATCCACATGGAAATGAAAATAAACTCGGCTCTTTTTAACCTCCCCATAGATCTATGTTGACTGACTACCATGCAATAATTAACTTGAACTTGAAGTTGTATCTTTTAGACTTACAGAGTGTAGAGCAATAAAGCATATCATCTAACTCATAATTGAAATTGAAAAACTTGCAAAACATTGTAAATGAAATGATCTAGGTGATTTTGTACATGCACAGACGTGTGGATATTGAAAATTCATAATGGCAAAATTGCAGAACCTACATGAGTTTTTAAGAAACATACGTAGAAATTCCTATGTGGAGAAAAAATGAATTCCACTTGGATAAAAAGTTGAAGAGTTGGTTTCAAGCCATGGATGGGCTAGTTTAGGGACCTGTAATACAAATAAAGTTATAAGAGAGGCTCCAACATCCTATGAGTATGAACTATGGGTTAGAAAACTCAATGGATTCACCAATCTATTTGGCCTTTTTAGCCACTTGGGTGAGCCAAAAGTTCATTTATATGGCAAGGATGAAAGCTATATGATAGTCTATCGTTATATT
Source organism: Picea engelmannii (assembly GCA_009831015.1). NCBI lineage: Eukaryota > Viridiplantae > Streptophyta > Pinopsida > Pinales > Pinaceae > Picea > Picea engelmannii. Next base: position 315,964 of record ML795010.1, on the reverse strand, counting down.
TTTAGTTAAATAACATAAACATTATTGCAAATTGTTGGTCACTATAATTGCTTAATTAATTTCAAACAACCAAGTGAAACATAAATTATCAACCCAGGGAAGTCTTTTGTTTCAAAGATAGCTGCGCACTATATATGCTCAATTCCAAAAGCACTTAGTGTTGTAGTAAANGCATAAAGTAATGAGAAAGGACGTTGTATACCTTGGAATGATTAGATGAAATGATAGTATAAGTCAAAATGTAGGTGATGAAGGGTAAAATAATAGCAAAAAGTATGGGCAAAAAGGGTACAATATGTGGTCCTAACACAAATCATGAATAAGAAGCAAATAAATAAATATAAACCATGAAAATTTGATCAAAATTAAAAAGAGAATCAATCATATTTATACGAATGGAAAGAGATATGTTGTTGCACCTTTAGAGCATGGTTTTATCTTGTGATCTCTTCCACTTTCCTTTGAAAAGGGTTATTTTTTTCTCTAATGGAAATCTCTCTCTATCTAATAAAATGAAGATGTCTTCTTTTGATTTAAAAGGGAAGAGGCTAAAAATAATATAGTGGCTATGTTTTCACAAGATTATAGCTCAAGAAAGAGGATCTCAAGAATTATCTAAGTGACATAATCTCACAATGTATTCCTTATTTCAAATGCACATTCATGGATTCCTTTTATAGCTAAGATTAATGGTTTTTTGAAACTAGTTTCAATTGGTAAAATTCCACATTGGAATTGTTCTCTCCCATGTTGATTAGATGTGAATCCACCATAGGACTTCACCTTCAATGTAGATGGAGCTCGAGGTTCCTTGTACACCCTCTCCAGAGTACTCATGATGGGATTTTCTACATTCAATGCACCAAAGGTGGTTGATATTTCATGTTTGAAATATTTACATGGCTATTGAAGGATCAGACATGCAATCTATGAAAAACTCAAATGGTTAAGTTGCACAGATGCATGAAAACCAACTTTGTATAGTTTTGAGTTATTTGATAAAAATGTGTATTATTTCCATGAGGTATAATTCTATTATGTTGTGTTAGTTGGGATTATTGGTTACTTGCATGGAGGTTTGTGCTTGTCTTGAGGATGCTTGGGTTGAGGAGTAATCATGTAGGTGTGAGGAACCTAGAGGTACACATGTTTTAGGAGGTAATTTTGGAGCATTTGATTCATTTTAAGGACAAGAATGGACACTTTGTGTGGATAAATCACCTTGGGACCCTTGGTTTATCAACATCATACCTTGGAGCTTGTTATTTGCCACTTAAATTTGGATTGCTTCACATGTGGACCTGTTTAGTTAGTATGCTTGTTGTGTATTTGGTACACTCTATTGTTGTTGGGATTCCTCACCTTTCATATAAATAAAGGTAGGAGATATTATTTTCAATCATCAATATTACTAACATACTTTTATTAGAGATGTAAGGGATAAAATGAACTTCTTTTTTTCTTGCACTCTCCTTCATTGAAATTTTCTCTCTTTGTATTGAGTGTTAGGCTTCTTGAGTTGATTTGAGAAGAATTCTAATATTAGGTTTTCCCAAATAAGATAAGGGAATTTAGGGTTTGGGAGAAACCCTATAGGATAAAAGGGATAATTTGTTCTTATGGTTCTTATGAAAGAAGAAAACTAGGGTTTTGTAGAATTTGGAAATCCTAGTACAACTTGGAGTGCTTGATTTGGAGAAGGTTGAGGGAGACTATATTAGTTTCTTGTTGTACAATTATGTCATGCAAATATAGGTGCCAAAGTGGACTTGTTATTGCGTATATTTTCTTATTGAGAATATTTGGTGGAGAAACCAACTTTGGTAGGGAGAAATTGATAGCTAGGAGGATTTGGTGACTAGGGTTTGTTATTTATTTTGGATGTTATAGATAGGGTTGGGAGAGCTTGACTTTTAAAAATATCTATTCAATTGTGAATATGTAATTGTAGCTAAATATTCTTTATGTATGAATACTTTCTTTCTATCCAAACATTTTTTACACTCAAATTTGATTTTCAACTAATATTCTCATGAGAATTAAGTAGTTTGTAAAATTGGTTAAGCATGCTAACTTCTCATAACAATGAAAATATTTTGTTAAGTGATTTAACAAACATATAGAATATAAAAAAATATATTTATAGATATAATAAATTTAATGTGATAAATATTTTTAAATCTATTTTATGTTAGAATGTTTTTTTAGTGATGGAAACATGGTTCCCTTAAATACAATTGTTTGATATTTTTTTCTTGAAATATCTTATATAGTTGATTACCTTGTATAGTTGATTGAACAAAAGAAAAATATTTATTTTTATAATTTATATTTCAAGTTCAATATTAAAATCGAAAATCTACATGAAATTGAAAACCATCTATTTCAAGAAATTCCAACATATACAACTAATTTAGTGAAAAAATATAACCACCCTTACGAATTCCTCCTTACGAATTCCTTCATATCAAGTCATTCAAATTCTCCATCTTTATATCTTTGTTGTGCAAGTAAAGTCATAACCCTTTTAACTCAAAACAAAGTAACTCTTTCTATTAAAGAAAATATTATATCTATAAATAAAAAAATATTTTGCATATTTTTGTTAATGAGTACGATTCATTATTGTTCCATTTTATGTTATTCATTAAAAAAAAATTGCAACTCCATGTTTAGCTGCACATCATTTACAACATTTTATTTAGATGTATATATTTATATTTATATTTCTATATATATATAGCCAAGGTAGAATGATAACTTTAAAATATGACGTTTACACAAAATCACAACTAATGATACATGCTTTGTTTTGACAGTACGAAGATGATTATAGAAAGGTACAAGAGGTTCCTAGGACACAAGGGATGTGCCAATGTAAGTTTTTGTACCTTATATTTGTTAAAATTATATGAATAAAACCATTAAGAAAATATAAGATCATCCAATTAAGATTAACATATTTCATTTTTATGTATTTTTATCAAATGTATATTTATCTAAAAGACAGACTTAATTTTCTTTAAAACAGTCTTAAATCTCCTTGAAAGTATCATGAACAATATTTTTAGCATATTATTTTTAACATATTTCATTTTTATGTATTTTTATCAAATGTATATTTATCTAAAAGACAGACTTAATTTTCTTTAAAACAGTCTTAAATCTCCTTGAAAGTATCATGAACAATATTTTTAGCATATTCATAATGTATTTTTCCTTTTTAAATGAGGGAAACGAGTTTTTTGAAAAACACAATTTTTTATAAAGATAACCTTTAATTTTATTTGAAATTTTTATAAAATATTATTTTGGAAATTAGAATTAAAGTTGAAATTTAAGATTAACATATTTATTTTTATGTATTTTATGAAATGTATATTTATCTAAAAGATTATCTTAATTCTCTTATCATGAAAAATATTTTTAGTATATCTATAATGTATTTTTCTTTTAATTTAAAAAACAAAAAAAAATAATTAAAAACATTTTTTTTTAAGATACTTTTAATTGTATTTGAAATTTTATTTTATAAAATATTCCTTTGGAAACTAGAATTAGAGTTGAAATTTTAAAATATTCAAGAAAACCATAATCTTGAAGGACACTTTTCAAAAGTAATACTAATTCTTGGTATATCACTCTTCATCATATTGTCATATTGCAATGGTATGATATAACATTCTTGTAATTCATTGATAGTTCTGTCATTGTATTTTTATTTTTATTTTATGTTGATCACTTTTTGTTTCATATAAAATGAAATATCATATATATTTAGGGAATTGATTTATTTTGAGAGAGCTTAGATCTTAGGATTTTATCCTAACTTGGTTAATTGTGAGGTATTTAGGAGTTAGTATTTAATGTATGAGGATATCTTCTTTGAATAAGTCATACTGTATAGTTAGTGGGTAGTTACTTAATGTAAAAAATTCATGTTTATTAACAAAGATCTACAAAGTGGTTAGTACTCATTATGATGAGACCACAAATCGTTAGAGAATTTTTAAGAGAGAAACTATTTATAGAGACAATAGGATATATGATGTTATATCAAGTGTTGTTATTGTATTCAATTTTAATCAAAGGACATTACCCCCTTAAAGAGGCCCATGAACATTTTTCTCTCTTTTCTAGATTATCGATGCAAGGTTATCTCTTTTCTAGATTATCAATATAAGGGTTATATTCTACAAATTCTATATCATTATCTCCCTTATTTACTTTTTTGTAGTTCATATGTTTTGAATAATTATTTAATCATCATTGTTTCTATTAATTAATTACCTTGCAAGTGGTATTAGATATCTTCCATATGCTAGCATGTGCCCAAAGTTTAGAAAAAAATTGTAGGATAGAGATGTGTTTCAACATTTTTGAACATAGAGATATGTCCCTTAGCAGTATAATCATGGTTGGGGAAGAATACATATGAGGAACACAAGTGGATTCACCTAATTAACACCCTTATGTACCCTTATTGGTACCTTAGTGAGTAACATTGCATTAGACATAATATATATATGGACCTAGTCTTCCACATAGCTTTGGGTATATCAAAATCCTCCTATGTACACTTGAAACTAGCCTTATGTAAGTCTCGACCGTCCTATTGTCATTTCTCACACAGAACAACTTTCAAGGAGATCTCTCTCTCTCATATTAGGGAATCAAATAGTATGGAATAATAGGTATAACCTATCCTCCTTAGTTGGTTCCATGAAATATATGTCCAAGTAATATCATCATAAAACCTTGAATTATATTAGAGAGGTTTTTTTCTTGATACTCCTAGTTCATATAATCTTGGTGGAAAAATTATTTTGCTGGAATATTGAGAAATTGTGAATTTTGTCACTACAATAATACTCAGATAGGATAATTTCTTAATTATGTGACTACATTAATACTCCTATTGAATTTATAAAATATAATATTCATCCAACCCATATGATTTTGGGAGACCTATCCTAGAATAATCCTTGTATCATGTTGATCACATTGATATAGCTCTCAAGTAACATTTTGTTGTGAACCAAATCCTACTATTGTGAATGAACTATATTAAAATCCTCATGCTTTGTTGATAACATGGGTGTAAATATATGATAATCCTTCAAGTGGATCCAAACACCCATTCATATTAATATAAATGTAATAAAGGACAAAAAGCTCACCAGAATAAATTTATGGTCTTAACAAGAAACCTCCATGGATGAACTAACACTCAAAGAAAATCAATTTTTAGATTTCCTATGAAAAAGGTCCAAGGAGTAAGAGTATCATGTACATCCCACAATTGTGTAATTCTCCACAAATTAAGAGAATCACATTACTCAACCCTTTCATGTGTGGAAAATATTCACCAAGGTAGATATAAACTTGTTTTATGGGTATGGTCACATTAATTGGGTTACCTAGAGGGAACACCACTTCTCCCTCCAATGTATTATTAATGAGTAGATGAAACTTAAAGTGGGGGTATTACACTTACATCAGGAATTATGACAATGTTAGCAATGGAGTAAGAAATACTATGAGGATATGTTTCCTCAAGGAATTTTTTTAAATCCATTTATGCTCATTTTGAAAGAGACACTCAATATTTGGGATCGCTAACCAAGTTCCAATGAAGGGACATAGAAGAATACTTTATAGTGGCCTTCGAACAATTGACAATTTACACAAAGTTCCTAACTATGTTTTCAAAAAATATTTTATCAATGGTATAAAGGATGTACTAAAATTACAAGTCATTATGGTGCACCAAACTAATTAGCCTAAGGGTTTTTAAAGAGTTGGAGAATCATATATGGTGGTAAATGAATAATAAAAAAGACCATATTTTATTCCCCACCCATGGCCTCCTATGGAATCAAAAATCATCCCTTTCCCCCGCTCAACCCTTGAGTGTCCACAAGTTTACCCAAAAGGAAATGTCTCTAGCTCCATTATAATAACGATGATAAGTAATTTATAAAGAATGAATGTAAGGAAGATAAACTATTTCAAATTAATGTGGCCCCCTTTGAACAACATAAATAGATTTCAAGGAAATCCACTTCTAAGATATAAATAAAGGAACCTACTAATGTTTCTAGAGAGGAAACCACCTTGTAGCCTCCTCCTTTTAAGGAACTTAAAATTTCCCTCTATGCTTTATTAGGAATTTTATCTCCTAAAACCCTAAAGTTGGTTATGTACATCAAGCGCAAAAATGATTTTGTTTTTATTGATAATGGTAGAACCCATAATTTTAGTCATTGATGAATTATAGGAGAAACCCATTGTTGTGTCCATGTGATGCACAATTTTCAAATTTTGATAGTCGATGGTGGTATGATGAAATGTGGTGGAAAGTGTGAGAATCTGAGACTTTGAATGGGAGACTATTAACCAAAACCCACATATTTTCTATTGAAATGGGTGGTTGTGATGCATTTTATAGAAGTACAATGGTTAAAAACATCAGGTCTTGCTACCATGTATTTGAAGGAGTTATACATGGAATTCACTAAGGATGGAAAAAGAAATACCCTCAAGGGGATCTAGTCTAGATCCATAGAAATTTTCATCTCTCATTAGATAGAAAAGATATTGAATAAAGACCACTCCAACATTAGTTCCCTATTTAATTCCATCCAAGTTATGGATAACCCCCAATAGACAATTCACCCTAATTTCAAATTGATCCTAACTCAACATCCCTGGGTATATCCTCATGGAATGCCCCCTTTACATGGAAAGCATGATTGTGGCATTCCACTAATTCTATTTTTCCAACCACATGACATAAATCCTTATAGGAGCCATTTTTTCCAAAAGAATAAAATTTAAAATATTATTTATGAATTTTTGGAGGTCAACATCATCCATTCCCATACTATCCCTTACTCATCTATAGTAGTCATGGTATTGTATAAAGAAATAAATTGGTAGATCTGACTTTATTTCCATCCTCTCAATAAGTTGAACATCAAATAGAAATTTTATATTCCAATAATTGATGATCTCTTTGATTATTTTCATGGTGCCAAGTCCTTCACTAAAATATATGATCACTTGGGGTACCGGAAAATTAGGATGAAGGAGGTGAAAATTCCTAAGATGGATTCCTACAGACATGAAGGACATACGATTTCTTAGTGATTCCTTTTGTTCTTTGTAAATATATATTCACCTTTTAGAGCCTCATGAACAATATTTTATGGCCCTTATTGTACATTTCGTTATTTTGTTTTGTTGATGATTATTGAATTATGGAAAAACCTAGGAAGCACATGTGAATCATGTTGATTAATCCCTCCATCTCCTCTAAGTTAACCAATTATTCCTCAAAAATTAAAAAATAACTTTTGGTTCTTTGAAATTGGAATACATAGGCCACATTGTTAGTCAAGACAAGGTTCAAGTGCATCCCAAGAAAATTGATCCTATGAAGGATTGGTCACACCATAAGACATCAACATTATTACATGGGTTTTTAGGACTTATAGGCAACTATAGAAACTTTGTGAATAATTATGGGTAAATTTAACCCCCCTCAAGGACTCTCCTCAAAATTAATTCCTTTGTATGGAAAAATTTCACAAATAAGACCCTTTAATCTTTAAAGGAATCCATTTCTACTACACCCATATTAGTGGTGCCTAATTTTACTAAGATGTTTTTCATGGATTGTGATGCCTCAAGTAAATATATTGGAGTAGTGTTGATGTAAGAGGGGTTCCCATTAGCATTCACTAGTAAGAAATTATATATAAAAAAATGGTAATGTCCACCTATGAGAAAGAAAAAATGGACATCTTTCATTTAGTCAATACTTGGCACTTAGATTTCATTGGGAGGAACTTCTAGATCAAGACAAACCATCATAGTTTGAAGTGGTTTTTTGGAAAAAAAAATCATCACCAGAGAAACATAAGTGCATTAGTAATATTCTTGGATATGATTATGAAATTATATACATTAAGGTCAAAGAGAATGCAATGGTTGATACTTTTTCTAGGACATATAAGGAGGAAGGATCTCTCTTGAATTTATCCTTACCCATACTATATTAGATCATAGAATCCTCGTAATAATGGTTGGTGAATTCCATAGTAGTTCAAACCATATAATGACTTTAGGAGGAACCAAATCCCCCTAAATTATATATGTTTTAGAAATATATCATGCGATAGAAAAGGAATATTTTTACAATGCATAATTCTTGTTTAAAACAAAAGGTGTTAGAGGAGTTGCATCCATCCCTTACAATGGGTCACTCTAGCTTTTAGAAAAACTAGAATAAAGACATGCACTCTTTATTTTGGGAAGGAATGAAGAATGAAATCCATAATTTTGTATATTAATGTGAATTTTTTCAAAGGAAAAAGGGTGAAATAGTGAAGACCCCCAAATAATTGCAATCACTAGCAATCCCAACCACTATATAGACTAGCATTTCCATGGATTTTATAGTCAACCTTCCAAAAGAAGGCAACAAATATGTCATCATGGTGATAAATTCTTACCTTTCCAAATATTATCACTTTTTTCCTTTACAGTACCCATTTACACCCTCCATAATGTAACAAGTCCTCATGGATCAAAATTTTAAGTTACATCATATACCACTTCCATTGTATTAGATCATGATCCAACCTTCACTAGCAAATTTTGGCAAGATTTGTTTAAAACAAAAGGAACACAATTGAACATGAGCACATTTTAGCATTCCCAAATAGATGGTCAAATGAGGTGGTTAATAAATTCTTGGAAACCTTCTTATAGTTTCTTGCAATGGATGGACAATACCAATGGAATCAATGGATATGCTTGTTGGAATGGTGGTAAAAAACCACTTGTCATAGTGCCACCAAAATGTCACCATATTAACTGATATATTGCTAGAAACCACTTTCCATGTTTTCATAATTATAGGGTGCATCCAAGGTTTAGGAAATATATAACACTATTAGCACTAGAGTAGTTATTCTCCTCACACTTAAGGAAAATATAGTTTTTGGTCAAAATTGAGTGAAGAAATACACTAATTGTAATTTCTCTAAGAATTATTTTGAAGAATGGGATCAAGTGTTCCTTCTTCTACACCCCTATGAGAAATATTCTCTCAAAGATAATGGCTCCTAGAATATAACACCAAAATTATAAGGAGGTTGTCATGTAATCCATTGTAATGAACCAATTATCTGTTGATTGGCTCTTTAATCCCACTCCAAGATTCACCCATTATTTCATGTGTCATATTTGAAGAAGGTTATGATACCAAATTGTATATTCCATACCATCCTTGCAAAAAATGATGAAGAGGATTCCATTTTTCTACAATCGGAGGAAATATTAGCCACAAGAGAATGCTAATTATGACAATACGTAATATGATCATTCTTAATATAGTGGAAGGATACATGGCCAAATAATTCCACCTATGAACCAACAACAATTTTATAATGGTTTCAACAATCCTTTCCTTGAGGAAAACAATGTTCTTCAAGGGGGAGGGCATGATACGGCCTCACCCTAATCTCTTGCTTTGGAGTAATTAGAAGTTAGTAATTAATGAATGAGGCCCTATTCTTTGAATAGGTCCCGTTAATTAGTTAGTGGGTAAATTCTCAATTGAAAAGGGACAATTATCAAATAAATCCCATTAAGAGGTCAGTACTCATCAGTTATGGGACCACGAGTTTTTAGGGTTATTCTAGAGAGAAACCATTTATAAATCTAGTAAGTTGATCTAAATTGGATCATTATATTATTTTTTATCTATCACAATGCTTTTAGAGTGGAAAAAATGGAGGAATCAGCTTGCGGGGAAATTTTAGTGGGAGGTCCCAATTTGGAAAATTGGGGTCTTAAACCTTCCTGGGCCATTTTGAGGCATCAAATGACATTTTTATGGTTAATAGTTTCCCAATATAATCTAGACCCTATAAAACTATTCTAAACATCAAGACCTTTCCAATGATGAAAAAATCACATCAATCATAACTTGTAAGCAAAAGTTATGCCTCATGCAAGTTGACCTACCGTGTTAATCACCATGGTACAAGAGGATACCACGTCAACCCCCATTACTCATGCATATGGGGATAACCACATATGTAATTTCAAGAATATTCTATAATTTTAAAAACCATATCACAATTCAGGTTTGATAAATTCAAAAACCTACCCTTGGATGGCTATCAGGCTATGTTAAATATCGAGCCACTAGGAGGAGAAGGGGTTCAAGTCTATGTTATTTTATTTTGTTCCATTGTCGAGAAAAACAACTAGGAGTGGGAAATTAGAGAGAATAACAGAGGGGGTCATTGTTCTATACCAACTAACAAGCCATAGGTCTCATATACCTCCATAGAGAGTTCCTTCTCCTTTGTACATGCGTTATTTCTATAGCAGAGAAAAGAGAGCATGGAAGCCTTGCCCTCTAGCTAGGTTTTTTCTCTTAAGGATTTTCCAAAGAAAATATTTGTATTATTTTTTGGATGGTGTGTGATTGTATTTTACTGTTCTCAATTTTCTTCATTTCATTGAATTCAAGCATAAGCAAAAAATCAAAGGAATTTAACCTTCATAGTGTATATTTTTTTCATTTATCATATATGTTGTGATGAACAATTCCAGTGGAATATCTACAAAATTTACATATCATATTGGTATCAAAGAAGGTTTTATTTTGGGTGCTTGATGGAACTTGTATGATCTAGGAAATTACTTAAAGAAAATTCATAGAAACCCTAGCCATGGAAGATGAGTCTATTCATAACAACCCTCCAAATCTAGCAGAAGAGATATTTGAGATGTTGGAAGCACAAGTCACTGAAATCAATTTCAATATGAACCTCCTAATGGTGGCTCTAAAAAACAATATCGGACTGTTCAAAGATTATGGATACTCTAACTCAGATATTATATCAGAGGGGAAATCGAAAAATTAGGAAGACCAAGGAAAGGAGTCACGATTTTTTTTGTAAAATTGGTTGTCATTGATGTCAACCTTAGAAGAATCCCTAAAGAAAATCCTAGAAGAACCTAAATGTGATGATGATGTTTAAACTTGAAGAAACCTTGAAGAGCCTTGAATGAGCCTTGACATAAGTTTATATAACTCCAAATTTTTCCCATTATGGCGTAGATTTTAAGCATGGCCCTCAAGGGATGAGACAACATGTGGTTATTTCCACATGCCCACTTTGAGTTGTACACAAATGGAGCCTTGAAGGAACCTTGAATAATCCCTAAAACCAAGTGAAGAATCCCCTAAATTCAAGTGAAGAATCCCCTAAATCCAAGCGAAGAAACCCTTAAATCCAAGAGAAGAATCCCCTAAAGTAAAGAAAATAAGCCCCTAAGGTCGGTCATCCTTAAGGAAGAGGAATGACCCAAAAGTTGTGAACCTTGGTCACACCCCCTCATGTGGAGAAGACTCATATAAATAAGAGGAGCCTCATTTGGAAATTTGATCACACCAATTTGACCTATTCAAGGAAGAGGAGTGAATTTTAGCCTAGAGTAGTGAATTTCCAAGGGAAGATGAAGTGAAGAAGGGTGAAATTCCAAGGGAAGATGAAGTCTTGTGATGATTTGTTCTAAGGTTTCCTTTGAAGGTCATATTGGCATTTTTTATATAATTTTTTTCTAGAATGATTCAGATAGAGAAAATTGTAGGTGTTTCAGAAGATATAGTGAGTGATATTGGATATGAATTCCATGTTTTGACTCATTACAGGTTTGGATTTATACTCAGTAGAAGTTGAGGTTTTTAAAACTAGGGTTTTCTTCTTCGAAACGAGTCATATTGTCATTTTATCTATAACGTTTTTCAAGGTATGAGTGAAGAAGATAAACTTGTAGGAATTTCAGAGAAGATATCGAAGAATATTGGGTACAACTTTCAGATCCTAATTCATTACAAGTACAAAGTTATAAGTGTTTGAAGTTAGAGCTTGTGACTAATCTCGAAACTAGTGCCAAATAGGTGTTCGAGATAAAATAGTTATATATGAATATTGTTAGGTACAAATTGAATTCCAATTGTTTCATTAGAAGGATAATATATCCTAATATCAGATTTCCAAGTTTCATAATCAAAAACAAAAAATTGAGCTCTTGGCGAATCTTACAAGTTTTCATATTTGAGGTATAGTTCTGAGCAATTTTGTATGCAGATTTAAGAAGTGATTTTGGGTTTGTATTTGAAGTTTGATTTGATCCTGCATCATCATTAAAAAATTCCAAGGGTATTGGTGTCTTCTTCCAGTAAGTGTTGGAAAAATCAGGGAGTGGGTGCTTCCTTCAAGTTCGTGCTTGTAAAATATTGAAACTACTTAAGAAACGTTTATGTGGTTTTCTCACAGTTGGGTTTGCACGTAAAAATATTTGTTCAATGTGTAAGAGTTTATGTGATGATGAATGACATGATTAATGGTTAATTTTTATGTAGTTCTTGAAGGTTAAAATTGATGAAATAACTATGTATTGATTCACGCGCTCCCCCCCCACCCCCCTCAGTATTCTTGAATATTATAACAATTGGTATCGGAGCATGTTCCTTTAGAAACAATCTAACCACTAGAAAGCATAGCATGGATAAGCAATGAGAATTTACCAAAAATGGAACACCATTGTTTGATTGGAAAAATTATGCCTTTTGGAAGATAAGAATCAGAGAATTTTTGCAGGCACATGGATTTGATTGTTTGGCAAGGTGTATTAAATGGATATTATTAAAACCTAGTTCTGCACCTCTCCTCTCTTTTCCTCCATTAGCCCAGCCATCTGTCAACCTAATTCTTGCTTAGTTTCATTTCAATGGTGTGATGAGTAAATTTTATTTTTTCTCACCTTTCTTTTCGTTTTGCATCATTTTATTTATTTTTGGAAGGTTAATGCATGTTTTGGTTTGAGTTAAATAACACACATCATCATGATTTTATCACTAGTGGGTTGCTAGTAGGTTAACCTAAGATTTTGATGCAAAAAGTCACACATTGCAAGAATGTGCTTGCTCTTGCAAACAACATAAATGTGTGTTGTTTTGTTGGTATTAGCGTTCATAAGTTTTTAAAAATTTAAATAATGTTCTGTTGGCGTCGTGCATGTGTGTGCATGTTCCTGAGAACTCAAGTTCATGAGGGTAACCACCAGTTGAACATGATTGTAGGGTTCTTGTTAAAATCATGCAGGTTTACACCTTCAATTCTTATCATCATTGGATCATGGGTAATTATCACTGCAGGTGGTAAAATAAATCAAATTAACACCCACACTGGGCTCACCATTCTCAACAGAGGTGGTCAGAATGAGATGGTTTCCCCATGAGATCATTAGAAACTAAAGAGAATTGAGCCACATGGGCTTGAATTATTCAAAGTCTTTCCAGAAATTAAATATGTGTTCATCAAGGCAGAGTGGTTTGATTTTATTTGCACCTTCCAAGGGCATGACACTGGAGTGGCCCTTCTCTTTGCACAAAATTTCGATGGGTTTCATACTCGTCTCGAGGACACCTCCATTCATATCACAAATCATTTCATTAGGAAAAAATGTGCTCTCTTGGTATGTGGGGAGAGATGATTCAAAAAGGGAAAATGTCCACCAGAGCTCTGCAACAAATTTCTTATGTCAGAACACCAAAACCCCGACTGGAGTCAAGGTATTTCGATCATGTGTATGAAATATGAATGGAAAGGAATTCTCACCACAGTCCAAATATATATCACGGGTTAAGGTTGTTTCTCCATTGTGCATTGTTATCGCCTTCTTTTTCTTATGCTCCTAAGTGGGGATAAATAATTAAACCTCCCTTTTTATTTGCTAAAAATTTTAACCAAAATCTCTATAAGAGTCCAGGGCCACCCCAAATCATCTCACAAAATTTATATAACCAGGGTTTGATAAACCTCTTAGTCCTCTTTACTTTGGGTAAAATAGAGATTCCCTAGGGCTATTTTTTATAGTTCGTAAGGTTACAAGAAGAGGAAAAAAGAGTTGATAAATAACTTGAAGAGAAAAAGGACAGGGATTACCCAGAAATGAGGGTTTCCCCTGAACCTGGGTGCTCCTAAAAGGCTATCCATCAAACTGGAAATAAGAAATATACACCCAAAAAGCGGGGTACATGATCTTGTTATAGCAATATTTGCCTCATCCTATGCAAAAAAAATTAGAAGGACTTTTTCTGTTTCCCTATGCAGACTTGAAGTCCCTTTTTGTAGTTCCTAGAGATAAAACTAATAGTTTTCTACATATGCATTCCCTAACAGTTATACAACATGTGTATACGTAGGTGCACCATTACATCCCGCGTACATTGGGTTTTGTGCCCAAATTAAAAAATGGTGTCGAGTTTCCATGTCACGTCATGAGATCCATGATCCTTGACCTTCCATATACTAGAAACGTTATGACTCGACCCGTCAGTTCCATTTGAATGCTATAAATGGGCCCTATCCAAGTTGTGGAAAAGAGGAGAAGAATTCAACTTTGAGAGCAAAGCTACTCTGGAGAAATTATTCACTTCATATTGAGTTTGCGTCCCTTTATCCTTTTAATTCTGAACACATTGTTCATCCCCCAAGCTATTCCCTACTTGATTGAGAACCTCATTGTCTCTCTTATATGAGCTTGTCTTTGGTGGAGGATTGAAGTGGTGGAGGCCCAGTTGGAAGGGACTTAGTTTCTTGGTTTTCAACCATGCCGACATGGAATTTTGTAATTCATTCACTTCCGTTGATTACATTTTAATATAAATACTCGTTTATCATCCAATTAATGTCTTGCAAATATTTGAATTGTTATTCCATGGGCATATTTGTGATGAATATTGATGGATTATGCTATTGAATGTGTTAACTTTATATATTATCACCATATTCTTGTGTTTCTTGGTTATTGAGGACAAGTTGCAAGTATATTGATTTGAGTCAAGTGCTCAACAGTGGACTTCATCAAATGTCTGGACGAGGTAGGCTCTTATCTTGTCTTGTTATCATATTTCTTTATATAGCATACTTGATATTAGAGTTGATTTCTACAGTCATTTTCATCTATTGTGGTTTACCCCATGCCATAGAGAGATGTTACTCATAACATATCTAAAAGGACCAAACCAACTACCCGAGAAAAGGAAGAAACCCCTCGAAGGAGGCTAAGATCATCCAGGACAAAGAGAATAGAAAAGGAGGGAAGAAAAGTTTGTAGCAGACAACAACAAGAACATGTCACCCCACCAGGTCCATTGTCACCTAAGAACTCTGAAGATGATCTTGTGCACACTAATATGTAGCAAGACAAAACTCCCATGACAAAAAAACGGAAGCAAAGGAAGACTAAACAACATAGTGCTGATATTGTTGCTGCAGAGTTTGTGCCTATAGAAACCTTGATGAAGGAATCCCAGGAAGCTAAACAGAGTAGAAAAATAAAAGGGAACTAGGATCCTGAAATTCCCATCAAGCCCAACAGGAAAACCAGGATCACCAATCAGTTAAGGCTAAATTCTAAAGCACTGTTAAATCCATCTTTGAAAGACCATCAACCTATAGTTATTGAAGATGAGTATATTGAAGAGGACATCTCTATATTTTCTAATATGGAAGAGATTGTTTTCCACACATTGAAAAAGATGATTGGGGATAAAGGAAGGATAAAATGCAATAAAGGGGAAAATTCAGGGATAAAGTATGCAACTATGAAGACAAAGTACCCTACAAACTTGGATTTAGAACAAAATGCAATGGACCTTGGCCTAGATCCTGGGGGGAACTCTAATGGAATAACCCTAGATACCAAGCTAGTCCATGAACAAGTTTCATATGACACCAAAGAAGACGTTAAAGAAAAAACATTGAAAATGCAGGGATCTGTGAAGAAGACACATGATAAAAATTATGAGGTAGCACCTAGATATGAAATGAGGTCAAGAAAAACCAATTTGTCCATTGACCTCAACAAATATTCCATAGAGGAGGAACATGGGCTAAAAGATAGAAACAAGGAGCAGGTTTTAATTAAACCAAAGGTTGAAGCTGAAAGAGGTGTAGATGACAGCCACCAGGTACATATGTTGAAGCAAAAAAATCAATGTTTACAATAGTAGAAGCAAGATCTAGAAATGCAACATACCAAGCTACAAAAGAAGTACAGGAAGTTACAAAAGAAGCATCAGAAAACATGTTTTTTCTTGAAAGATATAATCTAAGAGGATTGTTATTGTCAAAGGAGAAAGGGTTCGAGACTCATGCTAGCTGACCCACCTATGTTCCAATTTGGTTTCCAGCAGGAGTGCATGTGGCCATTCATGCACAATCACTTTCCAGTTACAACTATCAAACATTTATATTAAGAGTTGTTCTACTTCAATTACCAATAGTAGTTATAGTTGCACTTATAGAAGTTTAGTTTTTTTAAGTTCAAGACATTACTACCAAGTGTAATAAGTGGTCATTTTATCTTTATATGATCCATATTTTTTCAAGATCGAGTTAAAGATAAGTCATGAATGATTTTTCAAATTAAATACACTCGAGTCAAAGAGGTGTTTTCAATTTGTAATGAAGGAGTGTTAGTCAAGTCATTTAGAAAGTCTAGTTTTTATACAAAGTTGAAATTTTGTTTTAGATCTTGGATAGATGGTCGAGAACCTCTAGGGACAGAGATAAATAGAAATATTATGGAATGTAAAGCAGTTCAATTTTTATTAGAATATTCAAGTATCATAATTTTGGCTGGACCTGAAACTTATGACTGTAAAGCTTCCTACCTGGTGAATATAAGTCTTGATGACAGTTTGTGTTTTTCTTCTCAAGTCTTTGTGTTTTCTTAATCTTATGTAGATACAAGTTGTAAATGTATGCAATGTGTGATTTCCTTTCCTTTCAGCTAATGTGTCAATATATTTTTTATTGCTACGCAACCTTATTTCAACTATTGGTTTCAATATATGGTTTATTATATTGCAACCTTGTTTGGATGACTTGTGTCAAGGTACATATTTTATATCTCGAATACTTTTTCATGTATGATATTTCATACATCATGTGACATTGTATGCTTGCTTGTATTTCATTTTTTATTTCTTTATATTCTTACTGTTTCATCAAAACGCATGCCACTAGCTAAGGGAAACTTGTAGTGATATTGTTTGGACAATCCAACTATGTTTCTATCCTTGAAAACCTACCCATCAGTTGACCAACAAACTTAATTCATCAAAACCAAACCATTCCAAAACTTGAGGTGGCCTAGCTCTCCTCTTTAGCAGTCAAGTTCATACATTAAGACTAACATCTTTTGGCATCATTTCCAAGGAATGGAGTAATTAAGTATCTTTCCCTGGGAGAACGACAATGATCAGATCTGATATTTGATGGTGAAAAAATATTAGGCACAAAGGTGAATTCCATTGTTCACCTATAACTCCACTGAATGAAAATATATTAAGCAATTATGGCTCCCAGAAAAGGATCTAGGAAATCAAATATTGAGCCTACTAAAACTCCAAAAGTCAACCTTGATCTTAATGGTGGCATATCCAACACTGATTCAGAGAGGCAATTAAGGAATACTACCATTTCTTAGAGATACCCCTTTCCATCCAAAGGAAAGTCCACAGTTGAAAATATTTCCTCTATCCTCAACCATAAGCAACATGAAGTTTCCATTTTTCAAAACCCCCTTGTCATTATCCTTCAGACATACCTTGTATAAACGTTTGCCTCATCATCTCCTCCATAAACCACACCCTCAACTCCTCATCAGCCTCAGAGTCTAGTTGTCCCAAACATGGTTGTCAATAGGATGGAATCCATAATTATAGCCATATATGCACCTTTGGTGTTGCCCCAAAACTAAAATTATTTTCCCACATGTGACTACATGAATTATCTTCCAAGGTACAATGGTGAGGTGGAGGTGATTGTCGAGGAAAATCTAGTGTCATTTTACAGTTTTGTAGACAACTTTAACATTGAACATGCAGATGTATGGATGAGGTTGTTTGTGCAGAGTTTGGATTGAGAGGTAAGGAAGTGGTTATGTGGCCTAACTCTAGATTCTATCACAGGTATTGAGGCATTGTATGTGTTACCACTAAGAAAATTTCCCAGGCTGAGGAGGAATCTCACAAAGGTAACCAGAGAATCACGTTAGAATTGAAACTAGCTTTTCAGTTATGAGATGGATCTCTCTTATCACTTGGTCTCTAAATATGGACCGTCTTTGAGGATCAATGGCTAGGTGTTTTTAATAGGTAAAGGGATTTTAAAGGTTTGTTGTCACGAAGGAAAGTAACCTTTTTGGGCAATGGAGTCAATTATTTGAAAGAAAATGAAAACAGTGTCTGGTAGGTAGAACTCTCAAGGAAGAAAATGATAGGTAGTCAATAATATTTCATCTTTTTAAATTGATGTTATAGAATGGAAGAAAGAGGAAAACATATAACAACATTCAGATCACCATTAAGATGAATTTTGATGAGTTAATAAAGAACATACAATGTTCACATTGCTAGAATCTAAAGCAACTTTTAAGATGAATTTCATACCATTTGATATCCAATTCAAATATATGAGTATCAGAAGATGAAATTTAAAGAGACGAGAAGAACATACATAAAGGAAAATAGACTTCATATCATTACCACTAGAATCTTTGCTATGAAAAATATCTGGACATATGCACTAGCATTTCATTCAAATTCAGAAAAATGTATACAATGTTCAATGCAAAGTTGTCCTTTGTACTTCTTTCAACCATTTGCACATTCAAAATGTTCATATATATAGATTAACTATATCCCTAAGTTAGAGAGGTCGAACTTCTCTTTTATCCTATGATTTTGGATCTAATTACATCAAAAGAGAACAAAATGTAAACTACTTGCTAAAAATAGGAAAGTCGCCTTGACCACATTAATGCATACAATATTCTTTAACAAAAAGAGATCTTTAGCATATTTTAGAATTTAAATTGATGTGAGTCATCTTAGGACAGTTAGAGAGAAATATTGGAGTGATATGAGCACTGACAAATCTCCATTTCATCTTTGCATAGTGAGTTTTTGTAGCACGTTGTGTAACTGCAACCTACAATAGTTGTGTAGCGAGCTTTACACAACGTGAAGGTTTTCTTCAGCAAAATATATTTAGGAATTGGTTGCAATACTTTTGAAGGCTCCACATAAATGATATATCATTTACCCATAATATCCCAATTCCTTCAACCTCCTAAGTACCTATAGCACTTGTGTAGTGTGAGATCACTACGCAAGTTCTATACAATGCAGTTTTCCAGTCAAAATAAAAAAGTGATCATTTATGATTTTTCAGAAAGAAATATTGTGAAGATGTGAGACCTATAACTCAGGCACCTCAACAAGTAGTTCTAAATTCCCTCTAGATTCACCATCAACCTTCATCCTCAGCTTGAGGGACCTGTTTTCCTTTATTAATGAAATATTTTTCCTTTTCAATTTTCACACTTGTCTAAACAGCAGTGCATTCCTTCTCGGTTTTGACTAAGCATTTGTGAGTTACTCATAATAATTGTTGATGGTTGGACCACACTCCTTAAAGTGTATCTGAAACCTTATATCCGATACCCTTTTACTCTCCCTGATCCAAATGATCAGGTCTTGAGCCTCCCCGAGTTTCTTATTTAACCACTTGATAGTTTTTTCACTTTCTCCAAGTGAAGTATAAGTCTTCTAAACTGGTGCAGGTTGGCCTTGTGCTAGTTTTTCCTCTGCAAGATTGTAATCAGAGGTTATATTTATGGTTGAGGATCTTGTCAAGTGGGGTGTATGTTTAATCAAATCCACAGTCTTAATATTTTTCCTTCTTTCCTTCTCTTTAGAAGCTTCTGGAATCTTGGAGGATGATTCCTTATTTAAACCAGTTGCATCTTGTGGAATCTGAATATCAGAAACCTTCTCAGTCAATTTTATTTTCATTTCCCTATTGTCATGAAAAATATGAGCTATGGCATGTTGAGCTTCCTTAAGTTGGCTTTGTATCTCCTTGATTTCTTGGTCTTTCTCCTCTGGTTGCACCTGATCTTCATCCATTCCTTGAGTTGAATGATCAACATACTGTGTATGAAGGGAATGTGCTATCACTATAATAATTTTTTGGAATCTAAATCTTGAGATTTGGTGGAACACTAATCAATATAGAGAAGTGTTATATTAGTAGGTGTGGTCATATCTGGAAGACAGGGTTAAATTGGCAAAGATGTGGAACTAATGGGACCCGACGAACCATGGATCTCGTGTAGCCCAGATCAACGGTTAGGAGACATATCAGGCAAAGAACTAGCATGAAGGTTAAGTTCTAGAGAGCGGGCTAGGGAAAATACCGTGATTTCAACCCATGGACACATGTCACCTCCAGAAGAATATCGAGGGGAAAAGAGGGTAAGAGAGAAACCTCCCAACCATGCCCTGATGTCACATGTTCTAATGTCATTTGAATATGTCAAATCAAAAAATCACATGTGGAAAGGAAAAGGTGACGACTGGTCAAATCACCTCACACAACTCATTCAGGTATTTTGTGTTTGTGTGATTCTAGGTGAGCACCACTAGATAACTAACTCGAAGGGTCATCATTCGAAATAGATTGTCCAAACGTGATAAACCAATGTACCTGCAAGTACTCTTGTCAGTAGTTCATGATTCTCACTCAATTATGATTTTCATTCAAAACATGGGCTACATTATTCTATTTTGGGCGATTAACGTTCTGTTTTAGAACGGGGTAATCACAAGTCAAATTATTCAACTAAGGAAGATAATTTCATGCTTTCTGAAAAACCAGGGAAGATGGATACGACATACCAAGTAGCCTTTAGTGAACCAGGATTTTCAACTAATACGACAAATTCATCAATGAAGAAGAAAGAGAATCTAGTTGCTCGAATCTTAGCAACGAAATTTTATACAAAGATTTCAGGAAATCCAGGAGCAGATGAAGAGGTAAAATTAAGTCCAATCATGAAGGATTTAATCATCAAGGGATACGCAGATGGGAGCTACAAGAGAACATGGCAGAGGAAGGAGTTGGAGCATCAAAGGAATCTGCAGGGATCATGAAACTTTTTTTGAAAGCTGTCATTTGTAATCATTATTAGAAGTTGAAACGTTTCAATTCATCTATTGTAATCAACTTCTAAGGAACTCAAAATTGTATAAGTGTTAGAGGTTCCAAATTAATTAGTGTGGGAAAAAGTGCAAGGGCACAGTTCTGGTTGTTCTGGAATCTATTGTAAATTTCTGGAGCTGAATTGAATACATATGCAGAAGCTTTTGAAGTCTCTATGAAAAGATTCTAATGGTGGTGATCAGGGGTGATTTTAAGAACCCCCCCTAAATTTATATGTATAATAAATGGGCGAATCTCCATGATACATAGGAAAAATTGAAGGCTATTTTATCAATTATATAATATGTATATATAATTTTTTGGCGAATCTTTTAGTCACTTATATAATCTTGTAAAATCTTGGCRAATATTYCACTTAACTATAAAACCTTGTAATGTTTTGGCGAATTTHTTRATAAWGTATAAAACCATATATAATAATAKGAAAATGTATTYRTTAAACTGTMATATACTHATTTTAYATATTTRGAAAAAGAAACATAATTTKTCCATCCTTTAGACAATGTTGCAAGCATTAGGGGTTATGTTTGTCAAGGTTCTCACTGTATACTCTTGCATATCCCTCTATCAGTTTTGATGATATTTCACCAAAAAGTTCATATGTGTTGATCCTGACCACCACTTCTGTCAAGCTCAGGATATATTAATATTTTCTCTACCACTTCCATTGTGGACTATTTATTACTAATTCATTGATTATGAAAGGACCCTTCAAACAAGTTCATCATAGATGATAGGATTTTATTAAATGGGAGCGCACATAATTCTATCCATCAATAACTCCAAAAGTATTATAACATTGATAGGTTGTATTGCATGCATGACTTCCTCTCTAATCATCCATTTGTACTAAAAAAGGACCCCTTTCTGAGGAAGAGAAGCCTCTTTTACCCCTTATATTTTTATTGTTTTATAAAAAACTTAAAGGGACACATAAATTTGTAAAAAATGTTGCACATAGATTAGGCCTTAGAAAGTTTTTAATTTCCTTTCACTTAGAAAGAGAAGAGTGGTATTGAGTGGGACATTTAATGGTAAACAAATTGTCCATAAATTTCAAATAAATATTGGAAGCTGGTTTTTATGGTCACTAGTGCAATTTTAATAGATTCATATGATT
>ML795010.1:261821-283968 GCA_009831015.1 Picea engelmannii | reverse complement strand
AGTCTACAGAAGCCCAACGGTTTTGGTATGACATAATGAGAATGGCTTCTACACAGTTGACAAACACCACCCTTAATCATCTCAACAAACAATAGCATTAGTAATAGCACAGAACACCAGAGCATAAGAAATTTCATTGAATAATGATTGTTGTTTTTATAGTTAGACTCGTAACCTCCTCTAAAAACCCATTGAAAAGACAAAAAATAAATATTTAAAGAACCAACAGAGAAACCCCAAATCGAGGGTTTCATAATTTTCTCTCGTCTTACCTATGAAAAAATGGGTTTTAACTTTTGGGGCGCTCTTTCAGTCCACTTTTGGAAGTCAATGTTAGCGAATCCTGCGTCCATGAGAGCATATATCCAACTGTTGATAAAGAATGAAATGAGATTTAAGCTTTGCAAAGGATTTGTCTTTCAACTTCGCAAGTGTCAGTGAATCCTACTTATATGAGAGAATATATCCAACTGTTGATAAAAAAATGAAATGAGATTTAAGCTCTGCGGAGGATTTGTCTTTCAACTTTGCATTTAAATACCCAGAACATGAAATTGGAGTGAATAACTGCTGGAAACCCGATTTATAGAAGACGGGGAGGGCGAAAATGGTTCCAGAAATCTTCATAGCTAAAAATCGGGGCGAGGAAGGTTATGGCCCAACTTTTAAGCTAAAAATAGGGGCGAATGGAAGGTTTTGGCCCGAATTTTAGCGAGCGAAAATTAATTTTTTTCCTCTTCGTGGTAAATAAACCATGCGCTAACCCTTTAAACATTTTTTTTTTTAAATAAATGGAGGGCGAATGATAATAAAGCTCTCCATCCCTTTCCAATACAAAACATTCGCCCCATCAAAATTCAAAACCCCTTAATTTCGCCCATGGGCGAAATTTCGCCCCTAAAATCAACTATGGTGGTGATATGAGTTTTGTCTTCTCTCATTGTATGTATTTCTTTTGTTCTTTAATTCCATCTACATTTTCTTATGTTTAAATTAGAGAGTTAAAGGCCCATAATTCATCTTGTGATGCTCTCGGCTGAAGCAATTTAAACTATGTATATTTCTTCCTAACTAATTCAGAATTCATTTTATTATTGCTCTGATGTAGTTACTTGTTTTTCCCCTTTCCTCTTACACTATGCAAATTTCAATTTACAACTCATATTCATTGCCTCATTTAGCCTTTATCCTCTGGAGAGTTCTACTGGCCAGTCAATTTTTTCATTCAATTTCAGAATTTTGACTCCATAGCCCTAAGTGACCTTCCCCTTCCTTGCCAACAACTTTATAAAAACCCCAAAAACAAACCAAATCTAGACACAGATTTCCAAATAATTATCAAGTGACATGAGAGATCCCTCTCTAAGTTGAGCAGGCTAGTGCTTCAGCTCTAAAGTAGTTTGAAATAGTTACCTCTTTCATTTGTCTATCACTCAGATAAAATTTACAGAGTGCTAACATTTTGGCGCCATTATCGGGGACGAATTGAAAAATTCTCCCTAGGAAAGAACGAGATAATTGAATTCTAAGGTCTGAGAGCAGCAGAAACTTGGGCACATATTGGTTGTATACCTGCTCTGGTGACTCCACACATCAAAAATCAGTTTGAAGGTGATTCCACTGGTAGAAGAATCCAGAAATTTAAATTTCCAATGGTGACTCCACTCTCAATGAAGAATCCAAATTCTAAAACATTATTGGCGACTCCACTCAAGATTCAAATGTAATTCATAGAATCCACTGGAATATGAGATCCCTTGACATAGGTATGAAAAGGCATTATGGAAGAAAACAAGTACTTAAAATTGGATTTTTTCGAAGGCATTTCATTGTCTATTATAAGTTTCCTCTGGTCCTTCCTTGAACATGCTAGACAAATTTTTCTTTACCTGCTGCATTCTAGTGATGATCATGAGAATATTACAATTGTATATCCTCCTCTTAAATGTGTACATGCATATCCTCATTGTATCACTGATTTTGATAAAAAAATTCCATTTGAGCCATGTGATGACCATAACCAAGTTAATGAACCTCATGAAACCATGGTTGATATTTCGCCTCTTGCACTTGATCCAACACCCTCCAAGACTTAGCATAGATACAGACCCTTAAATTTACCCCACACCCTTCATGATTTTCCTCCAAAACACTATGAGTACCTACCTATGTTTGATGGGGAACCTGATGTCATCTCAGATGAAAAACACATCCAAGGGTTTGAGCATTTTATAGATTTGTTTGATATTCACCACAATGATGTTTGTATGAGGGCCTTCTCTCAATCCTTGAAAGGGTACACCAATGACTGGTTTAAAAATTTGCATCCATAGACAATTAGCTCATGGGAGGAATTGAAGGATGTCTTTTTAAAGTTTTGGGGAAGGAGGAAATCTCTGGATCTACAACTTATAGATTTATATGATTTAAAAAAGAAGAGAAATGAAAATATTTCTATATTCAGTAGAAGTTTTTCTAGTACCTATTAAAAGTTTCCCAAACAAATTCAACCCACTGAAGTTGCTGCCATGCTCCATTATGCAACTACTCTTCATCCAGATTTGTCTTTCCTTCTGATGGAAAGAAGACCTAAGTCCTTACAAAAAATGTTTAATGACGCTCAGGACATTCAACACAATATCCAAGCATGTAAACAGATTCAAAATAAGGGGATGAATGCTCAAGAACATGAAAGTGAATATGAACAGAAATTTGGTTGGAATCTTGAGCATAGAATTGACAATACCATAGGTCTTCTTGAAGTTTCCAATGTTAATGATTTTGCAAAAGATTGTATTCCACTTATTGAAAAAGGAGGTGCTAATTTAGCTTTTGATGTGTCCCCTAATGAGCATGGAGCTGATTGTTTCATATATTCATTTGTAAACTTCCAAGAAGATGAGTTTGCAAATCAATCTGTTGAAGAGCAGGTTGATGTTCCAAGTTTGTTCTTGTTGGATGACATTGCATATATTGTTGATTTGCCTATATATGATGAATATGATGATGATTATGAGGTTGACTTCCTAGAACAACCAACTACATGTTCTCTATCAGAAATTGTTCCTCTTCAATAGTGTAATGAAAGAAATCAGCCTACATATCACAGTTACCAAGAAAAAAGTATCGAATCAGTTGAAGGAAATTATTCACCTTTATTCTTTTCTTCATTTAAATTTCTAAAAGAAAATTTCAAGATCATCATTGAAGCAATGGAATGTGTGTTGATGTCAAATTACATTGATTCACTGGAACAAATTGACAATAAATTGCATCCATTGGTTAAAGAGAAACCTAAAAGTAAGTGTGCTTGAAAATCTAAAAGAATTGGGGAACATGCTTATGACGGTAATGAAGAGAATGAAGAGGGTTTGGAAACAGGTGAAAGAACCTTTCCATTGTGTTTTTCTTATTTTAAATTACTGAAGAAAAATGTTTATAATGTTTCAAATCAGAAATCCTCCAAATATGATGTAGAATATTCAGAAAGCAATGGACTTGCAAATGAAAACTATCTTCCTCTATGTTTTTCTTCTTTTCAATTATTGAAAGCAAATCATGAGATAATAGAGGAACAAGGAAAGTATGATTGCATTCACAATGGCAATGTTTTACATGAGAAAATTGTTATCAGTGAAGAAGAGCAACAACCTTCTCATACATTTGATTATCATGTGGTTGATTACATGGAAGGTTACTCCAGTTCAGATTTGCAGCATGTGCTCAGCTATCAGCCTGAAAAGGAAGATGAAGTTGATCAAGAAATTGTTGTTAAAGGTTATTTTCCTCCCTTTGAAACTAATATAAGTATGCAACAAGATTTCCATCAAGGCAAAGTGTTTCAAAGTTGCCTTTTTTCCCCTGAGAATGATGTGGTGGTCTAATTTCTAAGTGGCCTAGACATGGATGAGGATTCTGAAACTGCATCTATGGAAACTTCAAGTAGTGAACAAACAAATTACATAGATTTTCAAGAAAGCAACAAAAAAACGTATGTCATTTTTCAATCAAAAATACAGAAAGATAATGAAGAAGCAGTGGTTTTATTTGATTCATTTGAAAATCATGGTTATGAAAATGCATCCATGGGAAATCTGGACAGTGAAATAATACATGATGTTTTCTTTTCACAATTGCAAGAAGATTATGAGCATAAACTTATTTCCATTCATTCATTTGAAAGTCAAAATGACAATGCTCAAGCAAATTTCCAAAAGGTTAATAAAACCAAATCAAAACCATTTCATGTACAAGAGGATAACCCTGATGCACATAGTATGGTTGTCATATTTAAATATGTTCAAGGATGTATGAATGTTTTTGTTGATATGCATGGAATATTAGACAAACCTATTGCTGGTGTTTCATTTGAAAGTGTTCCCAGAACTGAAGAAATAGAGCAAGAGAAACAAACAGTTATGAAAGAGGCTTGTCCTTATGTTTTTGCTCATCAAGAAGAAATATTTTTTCATGATTTTCAAGATCCCATGGCCATCCTATTATAGTATTCAGTGAAGGAGGAGTTTGTCTCATTCATAAGCTCAGGTTTTGGATTCAACTTTTGTTTTCAGCTGCCATCTTTTATATTTGTCTACCTACATAAGAAACATGTGAGCGAAGAAAAATAGAGAAGCTAATTGATTGATTGGTTGCATTGGCACTTCAGCATCACTTAAGTGGGTATTCATTTCAGCATTTTTAGGGTAGGTAGGTGAAAATAATCTTTTCGGTCAAGCAATTTTTGGATTTCCAATAGTGTGTATAGTCAGATTTTAGCGATGTATTCAATGATCAGTATCCAGTTGAGAGTAGTGTGAAGAGTTTGGTTTTCAACAGACACTAGTGACAGGTCGGATCAGGGTACACACACATGTTTTGAGCAACCCAATGGATCTGGAACCTGGTCTACAATTTCTTTTCTACCTCACAGGGAGGGTAACATCCCCAGTTGGAGCCTATGTTATCACTATAATAATTTCTTGGAATCTAAATCTTGAGATTTAGCGAAACGTTAAATCAATATAGAGGAGTGTTAGATTAGCGGGTGGGGTCATATCTGGCAGACATGGTTAAATTGGAAGAGACGCGGAAGTAATGGGACCCAACAAACCATAGATCTCGTGCAGCCCAGATCAATGGTTAGGAGACATATCGGGCAAATAAATAGCTCGAAAATTAAGCGCTAGAGAGCGGGCTGGGGAAAATACCACAGTTTCAACCCATGGGAACATGTCACCTCCAAAAGCATATCCAAGGCAAAAGCGGGTAAGTGCGAAACTACTCAACCACGCCCTGATGTCACGTGTTCTAATGTCATTTGAATATTTCAAATCAAAAAATCGTGTGTGGAAAGGGAAAGGTGATGATTGGTCAAATCACCTCACACCACTCGTTCAGGTACTTTGCGTTCGTGTGATACCAGGTGAGCATCGCCAAATAACTAACTCAAAGGCTTATAATTCGAAATAGATTATCCAAACATGATAAACCAACATGCATGCAAGTACTCTTGTCAGTAGTTCATGATTCACACTCAATTGTGATTTTCATTCAAAACATGGGCTACATTATTCTATTTTGGGAAATTAACATTTTGTTTCCGAACGGGGTAATAATAGGTCAAATTATTCAACTAAGTAATATAAGTTCATGCTTTCTGAAAAACCATGGAATATGGATACAACAGACCAAGTAGCCTTCAGCGAACCAGGATTTTCAACTAATATGACAAATTCATCAATGAAGAAGAAAGAGAAATTGGTTGCTCGAATCTTAGGAACAAAATTTTATACAAAGCCTTTGGGAGAGCCAAGAGTGGATGAAGAGGTAAAATTAAATCCCATCATGAAGGATTTAATCATCAATGGATACGCGGACGGTAACTACAAGAGAACGTGGCAGATGAAGGAGCTGGAGTGTCAGAGGAATCTACAAGGATCATGAAATGTTTTCTGAAAACTGTCATTTGTAATCATTATTAGAAGTTGAAACATTTCAGTTCAGATATTGTAATCAGTTTCTAAGGAACTCAAAATTGTACAAGTGTTAGAGGTTCTAAATGAATTAGTGTGGGAAGAATTCCAAGGGCACAGTTCTGGTTGTTCTGGACTTTATTGTAAATTTTTGGAGCTGAATTGAATACATATACAGAAGCTTTTGAAGTCTCTATGAAAAGATTCTAATGGTGGTGATATGAGTTTTGTCTTCTCTCATTGTATGTATTTATTGTGTTCTTTAATTCCATCTGAAGTTTCTTCTATTTAAATTGGAGAGTTAAAGGCCCGGAATTCATCTTGTGATGCTCTCAACTGAAGCAATTTAAATGGTGTGTATTTCTTCCTAACTAATTCAGAATTCATTTTATTAATGCTCTAATGTAGTTACTTGTTTTTCTCCTTTCCTCTTATGCTCTGCAAATTTCAATTTACAATTCATATTCATTACCTCATTTACCCTTTATCCTCTGGAGAGTTCTACCGATCAGTCAATGTTTTCATTCAATTTCAGAATTTTGACTCCATATCCCTAAGTGACCCTCCCCTTCCTTGCCAACAACTTTATAAAAATCCCCAAAAAAAACCAAATCTAGCCATCGATTTCCAAATAAATATCAAGTAACATGAGAGATCCCTCTCCGAGTTGAGCATTCTAGTGCTTCATCTCTAAAGTAGGTTGAAACAGTTACCTTTGTCCTTTGTCTATCAGCCAGACAAAATTTACAGAGTGCTAACAGAAGGTACAAGAAATATCTTGGAAGATAACCTTGTGATTGGGCTACTGACTCTTGGTATTTCCTCCACCTCGTTGGAAAAATCTAGCCTTCTACCTTTCTTTTCAGTTGGTTTTCTTAGTGAAGAATCATCAATATTATTACCTCTCCCCATTCCTCGTTCTGCAGACCCTTTTTCTTTCCCACTTGAGACTCTAGAGGCCACTTTCTTAGCATATGAAGGGGTGTCTCCTTTGGGATCTAGAGAAATGCTAGCTAAGGTCAAGAAATAATTACAGACTATGTTTGATTTATTTAGTTATTCCACCACTAGAAATTTGACCAAGGAGAAATGAAACAAATTGGACTTAAGTTGATCATCCCTAGCTTGTACCATGTCTATCATTTTTCCTAAACTTTTGCAGAGGTAGAAAGATAAATTCAAGGGGTTCTTCCCTATGAAGTGCATCAGAAGTCTTATGTGGTAAAGGTATACCCTATCAAATCTTCCCTGACAAGTAAAATAGTGTTGGACCACTCTTAACATCCTTTCATAATGTTCCAATATGCATTTTCTTGGAATGGTGGTTCCAAACCTCTGTTTTTTGTATTTAGGCTTCTGGAAATCAATATAGAAAGCTAGATCAAGAGGCATACATTTGAACCACTTCTCCACCTGGACTAAAAGTTATATTGTAGTAGCCAATGTGTCCTCTGATACCTGGAAAGGAATGCCAACAACTCTTGTCTTAACACCATTGAAATTTAGGGAGAATTCCTTTGTCACCTACGCATTATTCCCTTGAATTTTCTCACATAACCTTATGCAACCAGATTACTCAAATGAAACCATGAATTCAGGATTTGAATTCACCAACTCCAAGCTCTGTGGCTCACACCTCAACACATTGCCTCCTTTGTTGTATTTATTCCTTCCTTGAGTGGCCATGTTTTAGTTGCAGGATTAAAAAGAGACTGGTAAGGACATAAAGGTTCAAATGCTAAAACTCAAACAGGGCACTGTACACAGTGAATGACAAGGTTAGGTTTTGTTCAAATGTGTCAATGGACTTAGAAACACGCTAATAAATTCTTTGGATTGGATGTATGAAGGCGCAGATTATTTGACAAACACAAAGTAGTCCTATTGAATTTTTGTGCAACGAAAATTTGGAAGATAGAGGATGTGTAGTGTGTGTTGAGGATGTGTAGTGTGTGTTGAGGATGTGTAGTGTGCGATTATGTGAGGATTTTTCATAGCAGACAGACAAATTTTTCATAGCGAGTGGAAAGATTGAATTCATTGTAGACAACAGACCTGATCAAAGGTAGAGGTTTCTTTTTCAATGAAAATGGGAGAGAGACATGCATATGCCAAGCAAAGAACGATTTGAAATATGATTAGACTATTTCAGGGTGATATGAAAATTAGTGTAGAGCCAAGGAGTTTATGCAACATGCTTGCACAATGTAGGTACTTTTTTTCAAATCAAGTACCACGAACATTTGAAAAGACAAAAATCTATGCCATAACTTTTTTTATGCATCTTGTTCTTTCATAATGTGTCATCATGTCCCATGACATCCCCACTAAATCATTCTATCTAGACTTATTCTTAACTCATTTTATGACATGCCATTTTGATGGTTCATAGAAATAATGACCCACAGGCTTTGAAACAACTCATGAGACACAATTCCTAGAAGACACACACAACCATAATGACTCAATTTTAGAATGCATTGGTCTTCCCAGGACCAGGGCATGACTTTTCAACTCTTGAAAAGTTTCTAACTCTACCCTAAAAATAATTATACTATGAGGATGAAGCTTTTCTAAAACAATGGGGAGATAGGAGAGACTACCTGTATTACATAACTGAGTTTTGGGATTTAATAAGGAAGAATGGTGAGTCTGTATTAGACTTCACGAAGAGATTGAACAAGATGTATAAAAATATTCTTGATGAAATTAAGCCAACTGAACCCTCAGCCAAGATCACATTTTCAAATGCTTTTGATGTTGTTTTTTCTCTTTTGTTGAGGGAGAGGAGGTCAGCTGATTTTTTTTCCATGCAAGAGGAAACTATTGAGGTTGAGTCTAACATCCTAGAATCAGAAAAATTGAATAAAAATTTAGATAGGGATAAAAAGAAGCAGAGGGAATAACTTCCTTCATCTTCCAACCCAGTAGAATCTGACCCAAGTCTAGATGAGATGACCAGAACCTTGAAAGATCTAACTTCAGAGATAGATAAAATTAAATGTGAAACCAAGCATCCCAATAGGCCATATCGAGACGTTGGAAATAGAAACACCAATCAATTTAGAGGGGAAAATAATGTTCCTCAACTCATGCAAAGAGAGAGGAGAAATGTTGAGGATCGGAGATTTGTACCTCCTTTCCAAAACAATAAGATTGAGGATATGGATGTAGAGAATGATGTTTTAGATGATTCTATTGTACTATTTAATGAAATTGATCTTTATCCTAGTCACCTAACACAGAAGGACTATGATGTCTCATAGTTTTCAAGCCAGTTTGATGATGGTGTGAAGGAAGAAGAAATATTTCAAATTCAACCCCAAAAGAAGTATGATTTGAGGCCTAGGTAGGGGGGTCCAAAAACAAATTCCCATGCTCAAAAAAATAAATCATTTCTCCCTCCCAAAAAATTCCCAAACAAGGGTACATGAAACAAAATTGATCAGCCATAGCCATTTAAACCTGCTACTCTAGAGGTAAAGGAAGCAGACAAACATCCAATTTATTTTAGCATAGAGCATGAGCTGAGTAAGATAAATATCCTTGTACCTTTAACAGAGATGCTAAAAAATGAGCCATTAAAGAACTCTATCATGAAGGTTTTGAAACCACATAGTTCTAATATATCATTTGATGTAATCAACTTGCAGGATGAAAACCCTACCATCATTGTTGGCCCACACATTGAAGATGGGTCTGATGCTTCTCCGCCTTTTTACATATCCTTGAATGTCCATGAAAAAATCTTGCATAATTTCTTAATGGACTCAAGTGCCTCTAATAATTTCATTCCTAAGATTTTTATGGAAGAGTTGGGGCTAGAAATCACCAAACCATACCAGGATCTTTACTCTTTTGATTCTAAAAAGGTAAAATTCTTGGGATTAATTAAATATTTGGTTTTTTCTATATCTCATCTACTCATGAAAAGTGTAGTGATGGATATTGTTGTAGCTGACATACCCCCCAAGTTTGGTATGTTTTTTTCTAGGACATGGGCCAAGAAAGTTGGAGGATCCTTGCTAATGGATCTTACATATGCAACCATCCCTGTCTTCAGAGGAGAAAAAAAGAGGTTATACAAAAAGTTCATACTAGCATATACTGTCAATGATCATCAAAATCTAGGTAATCATGCAATTTATGTTTTTAAGGATCAAATTGGGTCATTCGTTTTTCATATAAATGAGGGTGTTCCATAAATATTAGTCAACAAATGCATAAATCGTCCACTAGCAGACCAAGGGAATGAAGTCTAGAAGATTATTTTGATGGCTCATCTTCAAAGGAGGGTTATGGTGTTGGTATAGTCCTCATTTCCCCTTCAAAGGAGGTGGTTACACTCATATAAACTGGAATTTGAAACAACTAACAACATAGCCAAATATGAAGCCCTGGTGTTAGGGTTGAGAGCTACTAAAGACATGGCCATTAAAAAATTGGCAGTCTTTGGTGATTTTGAGTTGATTTTCAATCAAGTCAAAGACATTTATCAAGAAAAAAAAATAAAGGTTGAAACAATATAGAAATCAGGTATGGGACTTAGTGGACAACTTCTTTCTAGAATTCAATATTTCCTTTATTCCCATAGATGCTAATCAAAGGGAATATTCTTTAGTCAGGGCTGCTAGTACCTTTAGGCCTCTTATTGGCCCAAATGTCAAATATGAAGTGGAGGTTAGGCACAGGAAAACCATACCAGACAATGTCAAGTATTGGTAGGTTTTAAGTGATGACCTAGAGCTCAAAAGGTTCCTTCAAACCATTGAAGAATTCTCAAACATCTCCATTGATTAAGGGAATGAGGAACATGGAACAAAAAATCAACAAGCACCTGATTTTCTGAACAAGGTGGTTGGCCACAACATTGTAGAACTTAAGACAAATCATATCCCAAGAGGCTTAGTACCACATGAGAGATTGTTTGACAGCAATGATGTCTCTAAGAAAGTTTTCATGAAAAATTAGGAGCAGGAGGTAATGCACTGCAACATTGGGATAGTTGCAAATCCAAAATAGTCAAAATATCCAAGGAACTGCCAGATGAACAAAGAAACAGGTATGTCAGCCTTATGAAATGGTTTTATGATATTTTTTCATGGTCTTATGAGTAATTGAAGACATTTGATAATGACAACATTCAACACCAAATACCTCTTAAGGTGGGTTCAAATCCATTTAGAAAGAAAATTAGACAATTCAATCCTCTGTTAATGTCTATTATTGAAAAATAATTAAAATGAATGCTTGGTGCCAAAATAATTATGCCATTAAGATACTCAGATTGGGTGGCCAACTTGGTTCCTATCAGAAAAAAGAGTGGAGAAACACTCTTGTGTTTGGAATTGAGGAACCTGAACAGGTGTTGTCTGAAAGACAATTATCCTTTTCCCAAGATGGACCATATTTTGCAAAGGGTGGTAGGTTCCCATAGAATTTCCATGTTGGATGGATATTCTATATATAAAAAGATAGAAGTCCTTGAATAAGACAAAGAAAAAACAATCTTCACCACCCCATGGTGAAAATTCATGTATGAAAAATGTTGGGTATGTGATATATTCTTTGCACGAGTAGTAGTGTCTGAGCGTCTATGTCGGGCGCGCAGGGGGGTTAAAGGGGGGGCCACTAGGGGGGTGCACCGAGACGACATATTTTCGGGATGACATATTTTGTTAAGTACCTGACTAGATCTGCAAATATAATTCAATAATACCAAGAATAAACCATAAACCATTCACCATAACATGAACAAAAGAAATAGAGAAAACCCTTGAGGTAGGGTAACACCATATATTAATCCTTATGGAAGGATAAAACTCCTCAAGAAATTCTTGCTTGTACAATCACAATATTCTTCACTATGTTTCATTACATTGTCTACACTTCTTTATATAGTTTTCCCTATCTCCTAGGAACCTTCTAGAGAGCCTTCTCACATTTATTACATCCAACTACCATAGTGAGCCTTTATTAATATAGTGGATCTAGTCCACCTTACATTGAATGACCACATTCTCATATATTAAATGACTTCCATTAATAACACATAACTACATTCCCATTGGGTACCTCCCTAGGTATACTACATTTCATCCCCCTTCACATGTTTCATCCTCGAAACATGAGAAGAAACCATACAATATGACCGGCTAAGCAATGTAGCCAAATGGTACCAAGTACGACCATCCATCCATCCCAATGGAAGTCGAACATGATCTCTATCTACTACCTTTTCACCTTGATCTTTCTCTGCATCATGTCGGGGTTGCCATGGGATTGTTTCTGTAGCTTGAGCTCTTCCCGTAGTGTCGGTAGTCCTCCATGCACCTCTTGATCGGTTTCCTATCTGGTGCCCTGTTGGTGCATAAATGTGTTGATGCACATGCCCTTGCCTTGATGACTTTTTCATATCTATATGATGTGGATGGCGATATACAACAACTGTAGGAATTTGTTCTTTTTTCTTCAAATCTTCAACACTTTGTGCCTTTGAGTCAATGACCTCCTTAGCTTCCTGACTATGTCATTCTTGTAGTTTTGCTTCATCTCCTTCTGTAGACTCTGCCTCTGATTCAACTTCAGACTGGGCAATAATTTCTTTGCTATCTTCCATGGGTCCATCTTTCTTAATAAGAGACACATCCTGCAATGTGATTTTCTTTTTCTTGTACCACAACTTTAAAAACTTCTTTTGCACATTAATATTAATGGTACCCCTTGATTCTATCCAAGGATATCCCAAAACAATATCCACTTCATCCATATTCATAGCATAAAAATATGAATGCAACACATATTTATCCATGGTAATCTTCAAATATTTAAAAATTTGAACATTTTCACCCTCAACATATGTGCTTTAAATATTCTTTAATGGAACTTGCAATCTATTAACCAACTGTACATTGATAAAATTATGCATGCAACTAGGGTTAATAGAAACAATGATATTTTCTTTATGAATACAACCATGAACCTGTAATATAGATTTTTCACATGAAAATAAACTATTGGTTCTCTCTTTATCCTTATTTTCTCCATGAGACCACTTGTCTAACAATATTTTTTCAAATTTTCCATTGGAGAGTGTCATCATCTCCTTATAATCAAGTGATTTTTGTTGTTGCAGCATCACCTTGCAATTTGAGATCTACCCAATGGGGCAAAGTATATTCTCATGCTGACTTTCTTTATTTAATAAATGATTCAATACTAGGGCCATCACATTTCCCTGTAAAATATATCTTGCTATGAAAAACCCCAAAAAATAGAACAATAAGTTACGGCAGAAAATCGTGGCGTTTTCCGGAAAAACCCTGAAAAACTGTTGAATTTAAAATGATCATAACTTCACTTCCCGGACTCTGTTTCGGCTGATTTTGTTTTCGTAATTGGGTGAAATTGTGAGAGGAACTCATATCTGTAATTTATTTGGGCAAATTCATCCTCCATATTCTACATAAATAAAAAAACAAATCACGTTGTCGTCCACGGAAAAAGCCTTGAAAAAATGCAGATTTTAAAACTTCAATATCTTGACTTCCCGGACTCCATTTCGGACGAATGTTTTTTTTAAATTGGGTGTTTTTATGAGAGGAACTCATATATATAGCCATTTTCTGAAAATTTTGTACATAAATATACCAAAAACTTTGAAAATTTTGCGGCCCTCTTTTTCTTTTCCGAAAAAAAAAAATCTGCAAAAATAAAAAAATATTTGCCCACAATGTCTGCCCAAGGAAAGTTCTCTGATACCACTTGTTAAGAACCAAAGAATTAATAAAAAATCACCACAACATATACACAAGAACAATATGAAAAATCCTCTTTATTACCATCAAACCCTTAGGGTAGAGAAACACCATACAATGGATCCTATTATGGAAGGGATCCTCTCCTGTTCACTTGTCTCTTCGAGGGGGCATCCTCCTATTGAGCTACCACTCCAAACCACTTGTTAAGTACCTAACTAGATATGCAAATATAATTCAATAATACCAAGAATAAACCATAAACCATTCACCATAACATGAACACAAGAAATAGAGAAAACCCTTGAGGTAGGGTAACACCATATATTAATCCTTATGGAAGGATAAAACTCCTCAAACAATCATTTCTTGTACAATCACAATATTCTTCACTATGTTTCATTACATTGCCTAAACTTCTTTATATATCTCTCCATATCTCCTAGGAACCTTCTAGAGAGTCTTCTCACATTTATTACATCCAACTACCATAGTGAGCCTTTATTAATATAGTGGATCTAGTCCACCTTACATTGAATGACCATATTCTCATATATTAAATGACTTCCATTAATAACACATAACTACATTCCCATTGGGTACCTCCCTAGGTACCCCATATTACCTCCCTAGGTATACTACATATTTCCAGGACCACATGATATTTAGGTGGTTTTTTGGCACATGGTTTTTTGTCGATGGTTTTCTATTTCCAGTTAAGGAATTAGGGTTTTGGACTAATCCAGGTCATTGGGTTAGGGTTTTGGATGTCGTTGGCTCCTATATGTATATTGTATTGTAAACAATGTAACACAATGTATGAATATAATATATGTTGGTTTTCCCAGTTTGGGTTTCCAGGGGAAAAATCTCTATGTAATGTTTGCATTTGCCATTGTATCTTTTCTATTCTTTTCTAAATATCTGTTTACAGTAGACATTGTACAAGGTTAGAATTTACAACAAAATGCCCTTTGGCCTGATGAATGCAGGGGCCACTTTCTAGAGGGCCATGGACATTGAATTTGTGGGTTAAAAGGACAATTTCATGGTTATATACCCGGATGACATCACCATATTCTCAAAATATGATGATGAACATCTACAACACGTAGAGTAGATTTTTCAAAAATGCAAAAGGTATGGAATCTCTTTGAATCCCAAAAAGTACCATTTTTCTATGTTAGAAGGAAATATCCTAGGCCACATTAAATCAGTAGGGGAAATAAATATAGACCTAGAGAGAGTAGATGTTATTCATAAAATTGGCATCCCTAGGAATAAGAAGGCCATCCAGTATTTCATAGGAAAAATAATTTTTTTGAGGCGATTTGTGCCAAATTTTGTTGAAATCATAAGACCTATTACTAACATGTTGAAGAAATATGTTGAAATAAAATGGTCACACGAAGCCAAATCATCCTTCCAAAGGATTAAGAAGGATTTTGTTGAAGCCCCTGTATTGGTTAGTCTAGACTATTCCAAAGATTTCCTCATTTTCTCCTTTGCCTCTCAGGAGACTGTTGTTGTTGTATTGTTGCAAAAGAATGAAGAAGGGCATGAACAACCCATTTCCTTTTTCAACAAATCACTCATGGATATTGAAATTAAATATTACATATTGGAGAAGCAAGCTTATGTATTATTCAAAGCCTTGAAGGCCTTTAGGGCATATGTTATACAATCCAACATAATAGCCTATGTTCCTAGCTACAGTGTGAAGGAAATTATTGTTCAGCTAGACAATGAAGGGAAGAGGGAAAAGTGGATAGTCAAAATTTTACAGTATGACCTGCACATAAAGCCCACTAATTTGATTAAGGGGTGGGGTATTGCAAAATTATTATCTGATTCAAACCGCAAAGCACTAGAATTGCACCATACCTTCAACCAGTAAGATGCCTTAATGATGCAGGTTGGAAAGGACATCATGCAAGTACTTGATCAATAATCTCTTTCACCTTGGTATAGAGATGTTGTTTATTTTTTGCGACACCTAGAATTTCCACCAGAATTGGAGAAATCTAAAACTTGGTCTCTTAAATTAAACATTGTAAAATTATGCATCATAAACTAGAATTTATATTGAAGAGATCCTACTAGTATTCTACTGAAATTTCTAGATGAGGATGACTCAAAATGGTTCATAACAAATATGCACAGAGGGGCTTGTGGAGGACACCATCATTGGAAAGATACAACCCTAAATATTCTAAGGGTCGGATACTAATCGTCCACCATATTTTCTTATGTGTTTGCCACAGTCAGAGCTTGTGAAGAATGTCATAAATTTGTTGGAAAACATAAATTTCTCTCACTACCCCTAAAACCCATTACTGCTAGTGGTCTATTTCATCAATGGGGCCTCGAATTTGTAGGTGAGATAAACCCACCCTCCAGTGGACATCACAAATGGATTCTTATTGCTATTGAGTACCTCACAAATTGGGCTGAATATGTGCCTAGCAGGGATGCTACTGACAAGTTGATCATAAATTTCTTGGAGACAAACATATTTTCTAGGTTTGGATACCCTGAGAAGTTAGTAAAAGACAATGCCCAATAGTTCAAGTCCAAGGCCATGCTTTCCTTATATGGGAACTACAAAACTGTCCTAACACATTATACACCATATTACCCATGGGGAAATGGGTTGGTTGAGTCATTAAACAAGACCATCATCAGGATCATCAAGAATTTGTTGGCTGAAAAACAAATATTGGGACTCCAAGATTAAATATTCCTTATGGGATAATAGAATCAACACCAATAAGTCATTCAGAACCTCCCCTTTTCAAATAGTTTATGGGGTGGATGTTTCTTTTCCAACTCATCTTGGTCTACCAGTATTAAATTTTTTATAGGAGGAAGTGGAGGAACCTAATGAAATGCAAAGAATAATTTTTCACATTATTGAAGTGCAACAGAGGAGAGAAGCATTGAATGAGATGATTGATGCATAGCATAGAAAGGTCAAGGAAACCTTTGACGGGAAAACTAAAAAGGAAAATTTTCAAGTAGGAAACCTCGTTTTGAGGTGGGATTCCAAGAGGGAGGAAAAAACAAAACATGGTAAGTTAGATAATATTTGGTTGGGTCCATTAAAAGTGGTCAAGGTTCTAGATGATAATACATTTATATTGAAAAACATGGATGATACTAATATATTTGGAGGTCCAGTTAATGGTCACTTCGTGAAACATTACTTTTCTTGATGGACCTGAGGTGGTCCATCCTATACCATAGTTGTTCTCATTTCCATTTTTATTTCATAGTTTTTCTTGAATAAATATTCCATAGCCCAACAAAGGCACTGAGGTGTAGCTGCATATTTGAGTTTTAGTTGAAATAAGATAGGTAACAGGGCTGGTAGACAGAGAATGGGTGATTGGTAGCAAGTGGAGAAAAAATTAAGAAGTAAGGCACCTAGTATGTTGTTATCAACACCTCACAGGGAAGTGTTATCCCAGATTGGAGCTGATGTTAAAAACTAGGTATGCACCTCTCGTTTCCTCCATTAGCCCAGCCATATGTAATCCTAATTATTTCTTAGTTTCTTTTCAATGGTGTGATGTGTCAGTTTGATTTGTTCTCACCTTTCTTTTAGTTTTGCATAATTTTATTTCTTTTTGGAAGGTTAATGTATGTTTTGGTTTGAGTTAAATAGCACACATCATCATGATTTTATAACTAGTGGGTTGATAGAAGGTTAACTTAAGCTTCTGATGAAAAAAGTCACAGATTGCAAGAATGGGCCTGTTCTGGCAAACAACAAAAAATCACACTATTTTAATGGTTTTAATGTTGAGATTTTTTTTAAATTTTAAATAATTATGTGTTGGTGCCCCACATGCGTGTGCATGTTCCTGAGCATTCAATTTCACGAGGGTTACCACCATTCGACCATCATTGCAGGGTCTATGCTAAAATCATGTAGGTTTGTGCCTTCAATTCTTATCATCGTCAGATCATGGGTAATTATCATTGCAGGTGGTAAAATAAATCAAATTAACACCCACACTCGACTCAACATTCTTAGTAGAGGCCATCGGAATGATATTGTTTCCCCCATTGATCGTTGAAATTTGAACATAAATTAGCCACATGGGATCGAATTGTTTTAATTCCTTACAGAAATTACAGATGTGTTCATCAATGAAGAGTGGTTTGATATAATCTACACCTTTGAAGGGAACCACACTAGAGTGGCCCTACCCTTTGCACAAAAATTTGATGGTTTTCATACCCATCTTGGGGACACCTCCATTCATATCACATATAATTTCATTGGGGCATCTTGTGGTCTCTCAATCTCTGGGGAGAGATGTTTCAAAAAGTGAAAATTTACACTAGAGCTCTGCAACAAATTCCTGATGTCAGAAACCAAAACCCTGACCGGAGTCAGGGTATTTCAATCATGTGGATAAAATATGAATGGTGGGGAATCCTCATTGCAGTCCAAATATATATCATAGGTGAAGGTTGTTTCTCCATTGTGCACTGTTATCACCTCCATTTTCTTATTCACCCAAGTGGGGATAAAGAATTAAACCTCCCTTTTTATTTGCTCAAAATTTTAACCAAAATTTCTAGAAGAGTTTGAGGACACCCTCAATCAACTCAAATTTTTTTATATCACCAGGGTTTTCTAAATATCTTGGTCCTCTTTACTTTGGGTGAAATATATATTCCCTATGACTAATGTTTATAGTCAGTAGGGTTACAGGAAGAGGAACAAAGAGCTGATAAATAGTCTGGAGAGAAAAATAATGAGGATAACCCTGAAATGAGGGTTTCCCTTGAACCTGGGTGCTACTCAAAGGCTACCTAGAAAAATGGAAATAACAAAGTTGCACCCAAAAAGGGGGGTACTCGATCAAAAAGGACCAAACCAACTACCCCAGCAAAGGAAGAAACCCCTCAAAGGAAGCTAATACCATCCACAACAAAGCAAAGAGAAAAAGAGGGAAGCAAAGTTTGTAGCAGACAGCAAGAAGAACAAGTCATCCCCACCAATTCCATTGTCACCAAAGCACTCTAAATATGAGCTTTTGAACACTAATATGTAGTAAGACAAAACTCCCATGGAAAAAACAAGGAACAAAAGGAAGACTAAACAACATAGTCATGTAGAAACCTTGCTGAAGGAATCCCTTGAATCTAAGCAGAGTAGAAAAAGAAAATGGAACCAGGATCCTGAAATGTCCATCAATCCTGACAGGAAAAACAAGATCACCAATCAATTAAGGTAGAATTCTAAAGCATTGTTAAATCCATATTTGAAAGGCCATTAACATATAGTAATTGAAGATGAGGATATTTAAGAGGACATATTTGGATTTGCTAATATGGAAGACATGGTTGTCCACACACTGGAAAAGATGATTGGGGATAAAGGAAGGATGAAATACAATAAAGGGGAAATTTCAGGGATAAAGTATGAAACTATGAAGACAAATTACCATACATAATTGTATTTAGAAAAAAATGCAATGGACCTTGGCCCAGATCCCGAGGAGGACTCTGATGGCATACCCACAGAAAGTAAGATAGTCCCTGAGCAAGTTTCATATGACACCAAACTAGAGGTTAAGGAAAAAACATTGAAAATG
This sequence comes from Picea engelmannii, assembly GCA_009831015.1. NCBI lineage: Eukaryota > Viridiplantae > Streptophyta > Pinopsida > Pinales > Pinaceae > Picea > Picea engelmannii. The sequence goes on along the minus strand of ML795010.1, from coordinate 264,627 downwards.
CAGGTATCTGTGAAGGACACACATGAAAACAATTCTAAGGTAGCACCCAGATATGAGATGAGGTCAAGAAAAAAAAATTCCACTGACCTCAACAAATATTCCATAGAGGAGGAACAGGGGTTGAAAGATATAAATAAGCAGCAGATCTTAATTCAACCAAAGGTCAAAGTTGATATAGGTGTATATGACAACCATCGGGTACGTATGCTGAAGAAAAAAATTCAAAGTTTACAATAGCAGAAGCAAGATCTGGAAATGTTGCATACAAAGCTACAAAATAAATACCAAAAGTTACAAAAGAAGCATCAGAAGACATGTTTTTTCTTGAAAGAGATAATCTAAGAGGATTGTTTATGTCAAAGGAGAAAGGATTTGAGACTCATGCTATATGATCCACCTATGTTCCAGTTTGGTTTTCAACTAGAGTGCACATGGCCATTCATGCATAGTCACTTGCCAGTTACAACTGTCAAAGGTTTTTTTTTAAGAGTTGTTCTACTTCAGTTACCAACAGTAGTGATAGTTGCACTTACAGAAGTTTAGTTGTTTTAAGTTCAAGACATTACTTCCAAGTGTAATAATTGGTTGTTGTATTTTGATCTGAACCATATTTTTGTCAAGATTGAGTTAAAGAGAAGTCATGAATAATATTTCCAATTAAATACACTCAATTCAAAGAGGTTTTTTCAAGTTGTAATGGAGTGTTAGTCATTTCATTTAGAAAGTCAAGTCTTTATTCAAAGTTGAAATTTTGTTTTATATCTTGGATAGATGGTCCAAAACCTCTAGGTATAGATATAAATAGATAGATTTTGGAATATAAAGGGGTTCAATTTTTATTGGAAGATTCAAGCATTAGGATTTTGGTTGGACCTGAAACTTATTACTGTAAATCTTCCTACCTGGTGAATATAAGTCTTGATGACAGTTTTTGTTTCTCTTCTCAAGTCTTTATGTGTTCTTAATCTTATCTAGATACGAGTTGGAAATGTATGCAATGTGTAATTTCCTTTCCTTTTAGCTAATGTGTCAATAAACTATTTATTGTTATGCAATCGTGTTTCGTCTATTGTTTGTAGTAGACGATTTATTGTATTGCAACCTTGTTTGGATGACTTGTGTCAAGGTACATATTTTAGATATGGAATATTATTTCATGTCTATGATTTCATACAGAAGGTGACATTGTATGTTTTCTTGTATTTCATTGTTTATTTCTTCATATTCTTACATGTTCATCAAACTGAATGCCACTAGCTAAGAGAAATGTGCAGTGACATTGTTTGGACAGTCCAACTAGGTTTATATCCTTGAAAACCTACCCATCATCTAACCAACAAACCTAATTCATGAAAAACAAACCATTCTAAAACTTTAGGTGGCCTAGATCTGCCTTTTATAAGTCAGGTGTAGACCTTAGGACCAATAGATACACTGCACCATCTTCTCTCCCAATAAATAATGTTGGGAAAAAGCTCAATGAATACAATTCAAAGGCTATAAATTCCATTCTTAGTGGTCTAACAAGTTCAGAATTTGTTAAAGTTATGTGTTGTGATTCTACAAAGGAAATCTGGGACAAGCTCAAGAATTTTTAGGAAGGATATGCTAAATTCAAAGGGGACAAGCTTGAGACTTATAGAGGAAAATTTGAACATTTGAGAATGAAGGAAGATGAATATATTGCAACTTATTTTATCCAACTTGATGAAATTGAGAATACTATAAGAGGACTAGGAGAAATGATTGAAAATTCAATTATTACACAAAATATATTGAGATCTCTCCTAATGAGATTTGATCATAAAATATCAGCTCTAGATTAAAGACAAGATCTAGTTGTGTTGAGCATGGATGAACTTCATGGAATACTTATAGTATATGAAATGAAAACAGAACATGAAAATCCATTGAGAAAGGAAGTAGCTTTAAAAACCTCCAAGAAGACAAGGTCAAAACCCTACTGCAACAATAGTGATGATTCAAACAATTGTTGGGTTCCGGATTTATAACATTTTCTTGTTGGTTCTTGAGGATATTGTTTACTCTCCTAAAGTCTTTTGTTTAGCAAATGGCATTCTTTCTGTGCTGTTACACATATATATTCCATTGTATACAGAAACCATTAAGTGCCTCCAAAGCCACAAATGAGCGAAGAATTCAACTATAAATGCAACAATAATCCTCTTCTGCGGAGAATAGCTGAACTTTGCAAGAATGCAGGGTGTTGGCTTATGGAGGATAATACTTATGATTATTTTATGATGGGTTGAAACATACTTGTGTAGAGGCTCCACACATTATCAATGTATTCTCTTTTTCTAAAGCTTATGGTATGATGGGCTGGCAAATTGGATAGATAGCATATCCTTCTGAAGTCAAGGGCCTTGGAGCACAACTGTTTCAATCATTGGACAAAATCTTTCTCTGTATTCACTGGAGCTTGGCCCTAGGGGAACCGTTTGTTTGAATCGTTGAAACAGTTGGCATCAACCATTTAAATTCGTGCATAACGCAAGGAAGGAAATCGTGGCATGATTGACTGTGTAAAACGTGTCTCATCCTCTGGTGATATTCTTAAAACCGTTTTATAACTTCTAGGTCACAAAGACACGACTGCCAGAGGTCAGAAACATTATGTAACCTTGCCAGAGATATGAAATGTTATGTAACATTGCCAGAGATCTGAAACGTGGTGTAACATTGCCAGAGAGAGCTGGAAACGTTATGTAACATTGCCAGAGATTTGAAACGTGGTGTAACATTGCCAGAGAGAGCTGGAAACGTTATGTAACATTGCCAGAGA
>ML795010.1:198101-244754 GCA_009831015.1 Picea engelmannii | reverse complement strand
AAGATCCTTCTAGAAGCGGAAGCTTCTATTAGGTCTTCTTACATCCGCCTTATTCTATTTTATTGAAAGGTATTATTAATATTGACCTTTATTACATCCGAATACATTGATCTACCTATGTGCGGGTTAGGACCTTAACATAACTCCTCATATTTAGAGAGTTATGTCCATGTGAAGTTGGAGAACCCTCATGAGTTATCTAGAAGCCCCAAAAGGTCAAAGTAGTCAAAGTGGTTGCAAAGAAGAAATTATTTAAATAATAAAGTGAAGTGGTGAGTGTACTATAATTCAAAGTGGATACAAAATAAATTATTTAAATAATAAAGTTAATGGAGAAATTACTAAGTGGACAAGTGGTTAGAAGTGGGTTAGCCCTAAAATAAGGAAAGTGGGTTAAGATGGTTAGAAGGTAATTTAAATAATAAAGTGAAGTGACGAGTGTACTATAAGTCAAACTAGATACAAAATAAATTATTTAAATAATAAATTTAACGGAGAAATTACTAAGTGGACAAGTGGTTAGAAGTAGGTTATCCCTAAAATAAGGAAAGTGGGTTAAGATGGTTAGAAGGTAACCCCTTGAGGAAGCTACATGAAAGTATAAATAAGAGGAAAGGGTCTCTCATTTTTAATCACACTTGAGCATATTGAATATCTACAAGTGATTGAGGTAACCAAAGGATATCTAAGCCAAATTGCAAAGGGAATGTGAGGTAAAGAATGTTGAAATTCAAGGGAGGATAAATTCTTTTGATGATGCTTTCTAAGGTATGTTATTTACAGGTCATCTCACCATTTTCACAATAATTGTTTTTGTAGAATGATTCAGACTATGAAATTGAGAGTTCGTTGATGAAACATATCCAAGTATCTGTGATAAAAAATTCATCTTGTGGGTCATTTTATTTTTAGAGTTACACTCCATGGAAAATAGGGTTTGTGCCTAGTCCTGAAACTAGTCTAAAATAGGTGTTTCTAGTAAAAACGTCATAACTCTTTATAACAGATCCAAATTTAGTAAGATCAAATTTATTGGTTAGAGTATAGTCTTTAGTATTTTTTGTACCATTTTCAGAGACATACAACAAATATTCCATGCAGGGCACTCTCTACAAGTTCTCTCTCTAGAATAAGCCAGAATTCAACAAGGTATGTCATTTTTTCTATAACTCTTTTTCTAAGAGGTTCCAAGTAGTTAAATATGGAGGAATTGCATAAAAGACACTGAATAATATTTTGTACCATTTGTATATCTTTATTCATTACAGGTAGATAGTTAAGATTATTTGAAGTTAGGGTTGTTGACTAATCCAAAATTAGTCATGTGAAACTAAAGTAAAGTTTGATGAAAAGGCTAGTCTCTTGTTGTTAAAGTTAAGAAAGGTTTGTAGGTATGTGATTATATACACCAGGTCTGTTATAGAGTTACAAATCAGATTTGGATGATAAAATTGATTAGGTATTTTTGGTTGAGGTATGTTACAGATAGAGGTTCTATAACAATGAGGTTGTGGCACATGGTTTGATGTAATGGTTTATGGTATTTGGTTGCTAGAGAACATTTTGATGGTTATATTGGTATATGTATTGGTATATGGTTGAGGTACATGTTGAGTACATGGTTGAGACAAGTAGTTGATGAGTTGGAACATACATGAGGTGTATAGTTGATGATGTTGGTACATATTGATGAGTCATAGTTGATGAGTAGTTGATGCATGATTGGTACATAATTGGTACATGGTTGGAAGCACTTGTTAGTAGTATTGTTGACACATGGTTTATGGATGATGTAGCATACTTGTCTTGGTATATTATTAGAAGCACATATTGATCTTGGTGATGACTATGAGTTGTTGTGTTATGCTTGGTTGATTCACATCTTGGTGATATTGTGCATATGGTTGAGAGTTGTCTTGGTGATTGATATTGGTCAGTAGATATGATTTGGTTGATAATATTGATGAGACAGGTTGTTGTGATAGGTTTTCTAGACAGGTTGTTGTGACAAGTTATTTGTACAGGTTGATTCATGGTTGATGCACTTGTTTATGGTATAGGTTGATTACAGGTTGTTTGGTATAGGTTGGTGCATGGTTGATGCACTTTTTTATGGTATAGGTTGATTACAGGTTTTTTAGTGTAGGTTGGTGTGTGGTTGATGCACTTTTTTATGGTACAGTTTGATTACAAGTTGAGGTACAGGTTGATGCATGGTTCAGGTTATTGGTACATGTTGTTTGGTGCAGATTTATTGGTACAGGTTTACAATAGTATATCTCACATTGATAGTGTGACAGTGGTTCCATCATTCTGTTTATACATCAGGGAGGTTGGATGGGGAAAGGATAGGGGTTGTAGCCTCCTTCTGGTTGTAGACAAAGAATAGAGGAGTTGGAGCTTCCCTCAGGTTGGAGCTTGAGAAACTAGGGGTTTGGAGTATCCTTCCAGTTGCAGCTAGAAAATAAAGGAAGTTGGTGCTTCTAATGAAGGTAATTCTTAAAGACATATAAGAAAAATAATTTCATGGTTTTCTCCCACTTTGGGTTTCCACGTAAAAACACTAGTGTATTGTATATGTGTATGACTACTCATTTGTTCATTGTTTATTTACTCAACAACTGTTGGATGATAATCCTACATTGATTCAACACTTGCATTTTATGGTTAAAAAGGATTAAATTGGTCTATTATCGATTCAACCCCCCTCTCAATAATCCAATAGAAACCATAATAAGAAGGCAAGATCATACACCTGAACAAGGAAATTTTTCGTTATTATCCATAGTTGGACCAAGTAACTTTGAGGAAGATAGAAATGATGAACATTATATCAAGGATATGGAATAAAAATTAAATCAAATAGAAAATAATGAGACATGGGAACTAGTTCCAATACCAAAGGACAAATATGTGATTGGGAAAAAATGGGTCTTCAGAAACAAGTTAAACAAAGATGGACATGTAACCAGAAATAATGCAAGACTAGTGTGCAAAGGATATGCTCAAATCAATGGAATAGATTTTTAGGAAACCTTCACTCCCATGTCGAGAGTGGAAGAAATCAAAATTTTCTTGTCTTATGCATGAACCAAAAGGATCAAAGTGTATCAAATGGATGTAAAATCATATTTTCTAAATGGAGAATTAGAAGAATAAATCTACATAGAACAACCAAAATGGTTTCTACTATCAAAAAAGGAAGACTATGTTTGTAGATTGAAGAAAGATCTATGTGGATTTAAGCAATCTCCGAGAGCTTGGTACCCAAGATTGGATAGGTACTTAGAGAAAAAAGGATTCATAAGGGGGAATGTAGATAATAACATCTACATAAAAGTGGATCAAGGGAGTATGATTATTATTAAGTGTATGTTTATGACATCATATTTAGAAGTGATGATGATATATTGATTTGGAAGTTTTCCAAGGATATGCATAATCAATTTGAAATGAAACTACTTGGGGAGTTGAATTTCTTCTTCAGACTCCAGATATCTCAACTAGATGAAAAAAATTTTATTTCCCAGACCAGGTACGTCAAGGAAATGTTAAAGAAGTTCAAAATGGAAGATTGTAAACCCGTGAGTACTCCTATGGTTATTGTTTGCAAGTTGAGAAAAGGCGATTAATATAAAGAATGGGATCAAAGACTCTATATATTAATGATACGTATTCTACTCTATGTGACAACTTCAATACCATATGTAATGTGAGCAATTGGATAGGTCGTAATATTTCAAGCGTCATCGAAGAAAACCCATGTTCTAGTAGATAAAAGGATATTTAGATACCTTAAAGGAACAACAGATTTTGGGCTATGGTATATGAAAGGAAATGAGTTAAATATGGTCGCCTACACATATACAGATTGGGAAAGAAGTGTTGATGAAAACATAAGTACAAGTGGAGAATATTTCCATTTAGGTGATTGCTTAGTCTCTTGGTTGAGCAAGAAGAAATATACAGTATCTGTATCCACAATAGAAGAAAAATATATCGCAATTGTAGCATGTTTTACTCATATTATTTGGATGAAGAAAACCTTGCAACACATACAAGTGATATACTATGAGCTTGTTCAGATACTTTGTGACAACACCATTTCTATAAGCATCTTGAAGAATCCAATGATACATTCCAATACCAAATATATTCCTATTAAGTTGCACTTTATGCAGGAACAAGTCACGGAAAAGAATATCAAGTTAGAGTACATTGGGATAAAATAATAGATTGAAGACATCTTCAAAAATCCTCTTTCAAGGGGGCCTTTGACTATCTTCCATAAAAACAGGAAGTAATTTCTACTCCAAATTTATTTCCATAATCTTTTACAAGGATAAAAGGGGTAATATTGCTAGGGGGAGTTACCCTTTTCCATTGATGTCAAAGGTGGAGAGAAAAGCAGTAAAACTAGATGCATGAAGATAAGGGGAGTTAGCATTAGGACAAGATGACAATACAATCATTGGGATCATAACATGAAGAAAAGGGGAGCACAATTATTTTAATAATTTTCCATCAATTCCAAAGGGGGAGATTATTGAAAAATTGGTTTTAATTAATGTCAACCTTAGAAGAATCCCTAAAGCAAAGCCCAAAATCCCCTAAAAGTGATGATGATGTGTCCACTTGAAGAATCCTCGAAGAGGCTTGAAGGAGCCTTGACATAATTGTATATAACTCCAAAGTGGTCCCTTATAGAGTAGCTTCTAATAATGTCCCTCACGAGATGAGATAACATGTGGTTTTTTCCACATGCCCACTTTGAATTGTACACAAATGGATCCTTAAAGGAGCCTTGAAGAAGCCCTAAAAACAAGTGAATAGGAACTTAAATTCAAGTGAATAATCCCATAAATCTATGTGAATAAGCTTGTAAATCCAAGAGAAGAAAACCTAAATTAAAGTAAAGAAGCCCCTAAGGTCGACCATCCTTAAGGAAAAGGTGTGACCCAAAAGTTTTGACTCTTGGTCGCACCCCCTCATCTGGAGAAAAATCATATACATTAGAGGAGTCTCATTTGGCATTTGGATCACACCAATTCGACCTATACAAGGAAGAGGAGTGAATTTCAGCCTATAGGAGTGAATTTCCAAGGGAATATGAAGTGATGAAGGGAGAAATTCTAAGGGAAGATGAAGTCTCATGATTATTTGTTCTAGGGTTTTCTTTGAAGGTCTTATTGGAATTTTCAATATAATTTTTTTTCTAGAATGATTAAAATAGTGAAAATTGAAGGGATTTCGTAGGGATATAGTAAAGAATCTTGGGTATGAATTTTAAGTCTTGACTCATTATAGGTTTGGAGTTATACTCAATGGAAGTTGAGGTTTTTAAAACTAGGGTTTTCTTTTTCAAAATGAGTCATGTTGCAATTTTTTCTATAACTTTGTTTTAGGGATGATTAAAGGAGAGAAACTTGGAGAAATTTTAGAGAATATATCAAATAAGAATGCGTACATGTTTTATATCCTGATTCATTACAAGTATGAAGTTATACTTGTTGGAAGTTAAGGTTTTTTACTAATCCAAAAACTAGTTCCAAACAGATGTTCGAGATAAAATGGTTATTTTTGAAGGTTGGTAGGTCCAAATTGAATAACACTTGTTCAATTAGAAATAGAAAATATCCTAATATATTAGGTCCAAGTTTTAGAATCAGAAATGAAAAAATTGAGCTCGTGGTGAATCTTACAAGATTGCATATTTGAGGTACATCTCTGAGTAGTTTTGTATGCAGATTTAAGAAGTGACTTTGGGATTGTATTTGAAGGTTGATTTGATCATGTATCATAATTTAAAAATGTTCCAAGGGAATTGGTGTCTCCTTCCAGTAGGTTTTGTAAAACAAAGGGATTGGGTTCTTCCTTCAAGTTGGTTCTTGTAAAATATTGAAACTACTTAAGAAACGTTTATGTGGTTTTCTCCCAATTGGGTTTCCAAGTAAAAATATTTGTGCAATGTGTGTGAGTTTATGTGATGATGAATGGCATGATTAATGGTTAATTTTTATGTAGTGATTTCAGGTTAAAATTGTTGAAATAACTATATACTAATTCAAACCGCCCCTCTCGATATTCTTGAATATTCTAACAGAAAGAACCAGAGAAAGAGAAGTCAAGTTCGAGTTTCACGAACCCTTCATAGTTCCTATTCAATATGGAAGTGAAATTGCACATAAATCCATACCAAGGTGAGATTGATCCATTAAAATTGAATCGTTGGTTGCAAAAAATAGAATTTTATTATAGAATTCACCATATATATGAAGAGAAGAATATTTCATTTGCTAGATTGAAGTTCTGAGGTCCATGCTTTAACCTGGAAGGAAATCCATATGGAAAAACTGAGGTTGGAGTGTGACCCACTAGTAACTAGGTGGGAGGAATTCAAAACCATCATCTAGTCCCAATTCTACCCTATCGAATATGTATAGTACCAATGGATCTGATGCCACTACTTCGGGTAGAGGTAGTGACAAATTGTATAGGAGTACACCACCAAGTTAAGAAAAATTTCCATCACGTTGGGTATCTCTCCCAAGAACCTATATATACTTCTCAAGTATCTGGTGGGTTTACATATTCATCTATGAAATCAGGTTATTCTCTTCAATCCAAGGATTGTAGATGTGGCATGTGTATAGGCACAATACCTTGAAAACATAGACCAAAAGAAGAGGAAGCCAAGTGCTTCTAAGAAGAAATAGCACTAGGTAGATTCCAAGGAGGGTAAGAATAAGTGGAAAGGGGGAAAATATAAGAAGACAACAACCACTACACATCAGTGAAAATATCCAAAAAAACATTGCAATAATTTCAGCATTGATGACCACATCGAGGGAAAATATTGGAAACTACATCCAGAGTTGAACCTAAAGAACCACAAGAAGGATAGAAAGAAAAAGGGATTTATAGCCACATATTCAAGTAATTAGGTTGAACGTATCTTGGATGTGGATAAAAATATTGTCTACACATCCATGCAGAAGGAGGTGAATATAAGTAGCCTCCATCACCAAGAAGAGAAGGAGATGAACAAGCTCTTCCACATCAAGATTCGGGCCAAGAAGACCAAGACATATGTTATGTTTGACTATGGCTCACAGCATAATCTCATAGTAGTATATCTAGTTAGAAATATTGGATTGGAGGTTCATGATCATCCAATCTTGCATCCATTAGATTGGGAAAACAAGGATTCATAGATCAAGGCAACAAAGGAGTGCAAGATTAAATTTGTTGTAAGTGTTGATTTTATAGATGAAGTAGACTTGGATGTAGTGACAATGGATGTATGAAGAGTAGTGTTTGGAAACCCCTACATGTATATGAGTGATACTATTTTCTTGCAGATAACCTATTAATACAACGTCATCAAGGATGGGAAATCCTTCTTCATCAACGTGCACAAAGGAAAATCAAAACTTTCACTAGTAAGTTCCAATCAAGATAGGCAATTCATCGGTTCTAGAAAGAAATGTGTCTTATGTTTTATAAGAGAAAATGAGTGTGGTGAAGAGTCATTCAAAGTGAAGAAATCCCTATAAGGGTGTACTAAAGAGAAAAAACATCAATTGGAGAAGTTTCTACCGGAATATAGAGGAGTGTTCCAATATCCTAAAGGGATACAACATAAAAGGGAAGTCGAGCATGAAATCCAATTATTGCTAGACTCTCCCTTGTCAAATATTGGGTTGTATAGACAATCGTTCTTGAAGAAAATGAAGTAAAGAAGCAGTTAAAACATTTTTTGAAGTAGGGTGTGATTCGACCAAATACCTCACCTTGTGGTTGACCCATAATAATTGTTCCCAAAAAAGATGGGACTTGGAGAATCTATATCGATTATAGGGAATTGAAAAATATTACACTAACAAATTGGTACCCTCTACCAAGGATAGATGATCTATTGGACTAGGTGTATCATGCCAATTACTTCACTAATATATATTTGAATTGAGGATATCACCAGGTACGAGTCAAAGAAAAAGATACCTAGAAGACATCCTTCAAGACAAAGAAAGGTTTGTATGGGTGGTTGGTTATTTCATTCGATTTATGTAATGCACCAACTAAATTTATGATACTAATGAATGATGTTTTACACCCTTACCTAGATTCATTTGCTATATTCTATTTGGATGGTGTGCTACCTCGGAGGAGAACATCTCACATATCATGTAGGTTTTAGATATTTTAAAGGAGCACCAATTGTTGGATAACCTCAAGAAATGTGAGTTTACTCTGCAATAGTTGGTGTATTTGGGGTATGTGATTGATGGAGGGGTGCTCACGATAGATCTCGCTAATATGGACATGATCATGAAATGGCTAGTTCATAGAAATTTCATAGAATTTAAGATCTTTGTTGGGGAAACACAATACTTGTGGAAGTTCATAGCTTTGTTTTAAATAGTAGTTGCACCACTCCACGAAATAAAAACAGGAAATAAGACTTTCCAGTGGGGGAAGAATGAAAAAAAGGCCTTTTATGAGCTGAAAATAATTATCATTCAAGTATCAATGTTCATGCTACCAAACTTGCAGAATCCCTTCAAAGTGGATATATATGCAAGTGGGTATTCCATGGGAGCAATATTGATGCAAGGAGGAAGGCCCATATAATATCATTCTAAAGTATTTCATGGGGAATTTCTCAATGACCCTACCTATGACAAGGATCTCTATGCCTTGATATAATTTATCAAAAAGTGGAAGAAATATCTCATGGGAAAGGAGACCATCATCCACATAGATCACCAACCGCTCTAGTATTTGTAGCCCTAGAGTAAGTTAGAACAAATTAGGAACTACAAATGGATGGGTTTCTTACAATAATTCCATTTGGTCATAAAGTATAAGAAGGGTAGAAAAAAAAAGTTCGTAGACATGTTTTCACGGACACCCACATCCAATATTATATCTTTGGGAAATCTGATGCATATGGAGCCTTTTAGCAATGATGCATAAAATTAGGAATACACAGAAGATGAGGACTTCAAGGATTTGTTTCAGCAACTATAGGGACAGATTCTTATAGAATAAGGTGACGGTAAGGTTGAAAATCATTTCCAGAATGGTTTACTCTACAAGATCAACAAGCTCTATGTCCCAAAAAGTGAAAGATTGCAACTTATCAGATAGACTCACACCTCCAAGATTGTAGGACATTTTGATGTTGGGAAGGCAATTGCCAACTTACACAAGTATGTGTATTGGTCCAAAATGAAATAATATGTAGTGTGGTATATTATATGATGTATACTTTGTTGTACCAACAAGCCTAAAAAAAGGAAGCAAGGTCTATACCATCCCTTACCTGTACCCACTCAACCTCGGGAAAGTCTTTCCATGGATTTTGTGGGAGGGTTACCATCAACCCGGAAGGGACATTATTTTTTATTTTTGGTAGTTGATAGTTTTAGTAGGATGTGCATTCCCATGCCTTGTAAAAATACCATGAGTAGAAAAGAAGAAAAAAAGAAGTTCTTTGAATGGGTCTAGGTGCACTTTGGGATACTAAGGAGCATCATCTTAAACAAATATAACATATTTCTCAGTGTATTTCATACTACATTGTGGTAGAATATGGACACCAAGTTAAAGAGGTCTACAACATGTCATACACATGCAAATGGGAAGATGAAAGTAGTCAATATGGATTTGGTGCATCTTTTGAGAGGATACAATCAGAAGCATATAAATACATGAGATGAAAATATGATATATATAAAACACTCTTATAACACAGTAGCCCACTCTTCTACTGGTAAGTCACCTTTCAAAACTTGGTTTGGATATTTTACACCTTTACCCTTGGATGTTATATATGGACAACAAGGAGAAGTGAGGGAGGACCTGACATGAGATGCATCAAAGGTAGATTTTTTTTTTTATAAGATCAGGTAGATCCATTTGCAAGTAAAATATATATTGAATAATTCATGGGAAAATTACAAGTTTAGACATGACCATCACAGAACAGAGAAAAAATTTAGGTGGGAAACAGAGTATGGTTACAACTGAATAAGGAAAGACTACAGGGTCTTGGTAAGAATATAAAGGATATTTGGGATTGTCCTTTTGAGGTATTGGAAAATGTTGGAGACAATTCCTAAAGACTCATTCTACCCCCATACATGTGCATTTATTCAATAATGAATGCGGAGAATATCAAACTCTATGAGCCCTCCATGTTTGATTGAGAGGGGGAGGAGCTCCTACCTTTTGTTGTAACCTAGGTCTACATCCCCTGCCTCTCCTTTATGTTTCCCTATGTCGTCATCATTTTTTCCTCTTCTGGTTGGTTAAGTCATTTTCCCATTACTGAGTGATTTGGTTCTTATTTCTTTCTTTCTGGTTTCAGTCTTTGCATGTTTTTGTTTTGTTTTTCTTGAAAGGATGAAATATATGTTGGATTTGATTTGAATTACTTTTCATCATATTTTCCATTGATCCAACTCACCACATGTCGACCAAGCATTTTATATACACAGGAAATGCCTGTGGACAAACGCAGCCATTTAGAATGGTCATTTTTTGGCCAGGATTGCCGAAATGAACAGGGAAAGTTTCAACGATAAAGATTCACCAAGCAAATCATATCAATGGTTGTCACCCATTTGGGAGTGCAGATTTGCATGGAGTTTAACACCAAGAGTCATCCAAATACCCTAAGTCCCGAAGTAAATCTAGACCATCCATCAAAGGGGACATGTGGCAGCAGATCATTCACTTCAGATATTTTCCTCTGAGAGATTTTTCATGTTTCACATTTGAAACTCCCAAAACCTAGACTTCCGAAGAGAATCTACACTGTTCATCCATCATGACACATGGCGACAGATCATTCACTTCGTATATTTTCCTCCAGGAGATTTTTCATGTTTCACATTCAAAACACCCGAAGCCCAAAAGTCCGAAGTGAATCTTGACCATTGATCCCAATTCAATGAGAATCGTCGATCCTTGCAGCAGGTAAATATCACCTGAATCACATATTGATGATCACGTTCCCTTCCAGGTACATAAACTTCTCAAGCGTTAATTTTCCTAAGAGATCTCGCAATTGGAACCATGGTATTGTTGGAAGGATATGTGGTAGCTTGTGGTGGATTGTGAGACCAAAGGCTGTTTGGATCCAAACCACCCTCAATATCTCCCTCAATCATGTTCTTGAATGACATCATATCACCATGTCACCTCCCCTCATCCCACTCACAACTCTCTCTCCTTTCACCACCAGACACTTGTCCTCCGTTAACCCCCACGTTGATCTCCATCGATGGTGGCCCACCTCTCCAGATCAATGGTCCTTGTCGCAACTCAACCCCCCCCCGACCATTCTACCTTTAACGGTGGGGTGGCAGGGTCCAAGTAAGTAGTTTTTCCATCGCAGGCCCTACCTAACGTGGCGTCGCCTCAAGAACTCAGCCCCCCCCCCTCTGAGTTCCTCCCAGGTTTTTCTTCAATAATGGCCCCTCTCTCCTTTCGCCATCTGTTCACCACTCACTTCCCAACCTATATACTCCTCCTCTCCCTACGTGCCACATGTATCCTTCATTACACATCACCAAATCCATATTCTTGATACCTCCATTATATTCACACATCCTCTCACTTTGACATCTGTCTTCACACGTCATCTAACCTCGTGTCTATTCACCCCATCTACTGATTGGATGCTCGCCTCCATGTCTCCCCTCATGCCCAATGGGCCAACAACCATTCCAGAGAATATATTTCACAAGTATAGATGGCATCTGGCAGGATCAATACAGAGTGCGCTTGGCTTCCGAAATCTCAGGCATAGACAGAGTGTTAAATCTCAGTCACATGTCTATGCATATTAGTTTTAGAAACACTTCAGAAAACTCTGCTCATGTAATTGGTTATCTCTGGTGGCCTCCAATATCTCGTAGACATGCCATCGTTCAACACAAATATCTTCTCTATCACTCCGAGGCCTATTTTTGGCCACTCAGATCCTCCAACACATGCATGAGTTTTGCTGCAAAGACATCAATAGTTTTATTTGATTAAGTCCAGCATTTTCCTAGATTAGATGCAAGAGTGGTCTTTTGTGTGTGATAATAACCACGCTTGTTGATTTTTTCTAGTGTCTTAGTAAATTTAATTATTTGATTTATGAACAGTTCCCTAAATTTAGGACTCAGTCCCCTAAGGACGAGAGCCTCTGCAACTCTTTTAAATAGTTATTTTTTGGATATTTTAAGGGTCAGGTTTTTTTAGGAAAGAATAGCAATACAACATATTGGTTGGACCCAATTTATGCATGGATTAAATCTCTCTACCTAGTGAATAGACTCTTGATGACAGTGTTTCGTTCAACTCTTCATGTGTTTTCATTCTTATCTTGAATACAATTTTTTATTTCTGCAACATACATTTCATTTCCTTTCATCTATTGTATGGCTTATTTTTACTAATATGCAACCTGTCAAACAACTAATGCTTTGGTGAAGATTTTTTTTCTACAACCTGTGGGAGTTATTGTGTTTTGATACATGTTTGATGTCTTGAAATGATATTTTAAGTATTGAACTTCTTGCAGCAGATTATTCATTGAGTAGTTTGTTGTTTCCCTCTGTTTTATATTATTTCACTGATCTGTCATTAGTGTTCCATCAGCCAAGGAGGACCCTCATCCATATCGTTTTGCCAACCCATCCTTTCTTTTGTATTGATATAATAACCCTCTTACCAACCAACAAAAGAGTTAAAAGAAGCAATCATTCTAAACTGATAGGTGACCCAGATTTTCCCTTTAGCAGTCGGGTGCAGACCTTAGGACCATCATCTTCTAGAGGCACTGCCAAGGAATGGAGTAACGAAATATCTTTCCCTGGGAGAATGAAAATTGATAAGCTCTGACCTTTGATGGTGAAAAAAGATCAAACACCAACAGACTGCCATCTTTCACTTGGAGACTTCACTGAGTAAAATCTAGAGAAGAAATGCTAGCGCCCAGAAAGGGATTCAATAGATCCAAATTTGAAAATAGAAAATCCAAGAAGGTTGATTTTAACCCTGAGAATAACACAGTAGGCTCTTAACAAAAAATGAAACTAAGGAAACACACTGCAACTCAGAGATACGCTTCCCCCCTCAAGGGAAAAGCTGCACACCAAGAAAATACTTCAAACCATCATCAAAAGAAACTTGAATTTTCTAGCCCTGAGAATCATAATTCCAAAGGGGATCACACATATCCTACTCCTAATTCCACTTCAACATCCAGTCCTACATCCACTCATGTATCTCCCATAAATTTTCAAATTCCTATTGTTCAAGCCATGGCCGTTAATAGGATGGATGTCATAATTGTTGCCAGATATGCACCCTTAGTTCTACCTATAGTTTTACATGAACTCCCAACCACAAATTAAATGAAATATGTACCAATATATAATGTGGAGGGTGAAATAACTGTTGAATAACACTTGGTATCCTTTTACAGTTTTGCAGACAACTTTAACATTAACTATTTAGATGTGTGGATGAGGTTGTTTGTACAGAGTATGGATGGAGAGGTCAAAAAATGGTTCAGAAGTCTTCCTCCATCCTCCATTGTAGATATTGAGGTGTTATATGAAGATTTTATAAAGCAATGGGGAGATAGGAGAGATTATCTCTATTACATCATTGAATTTGGGGCTCTAAAGAGAAAAAATGGTGAATCTGTTTCATACTTCACCAAGAGATTGAATAAAATGTATCGTAGAATCCTAGATGAAATCAAACCAACTGAATCCTTTGCCAAGATCACTTATGCCAATGAATTTGATGCAGAATTCTCCCTCCTCTTGAGAGAGAGAACATCAACCACATTTTTATCCATGCAGGAAGCAACCATTGAAGTTGAATCTAATATTTTGGCATCAAACATATTAAAGACTAGATTTGATAAAGAGAAGAAAAAACAGAGAGAGGATGTCCCTACCGCCTCTAACCCAGCTACATTTGATCCCAAACTTGAAGAGATGACTAATAATTTGAAGGATCTAACTTCTGAGATAGCTAAGCCAAAATGGGAATCCAAACAACCAAACAAAACCTTCCAAGGGTATGGTAATAGAAATTAGAACCAATTTAGAAGGCCTAATGATTCTCCTCAAGTAATGCAGAGAGAAAGGAGAAATGTCGATGATCAAAGGGTAGTGCCCCCTTTCCAAAACAATCGGATTGAGGAGATAGATGCAGACAATGTTGTTGTGGATGATACCACTGTACTTTTCAATGACATAGATTATTATACCAGTCACTTAACACATCAAGAATATGAGGTAGCACAATTGTCAAATTGATTTGATGATTAGATAGGGGAAGAGGGAGTTATTCAAGGTAAACCCAAGAAGAAATATGATTTGAGGACGAGAAATTGAGCTTCCAAGGCCACCACCTTTGATCAAGGAAAACAAACAGAAGCCCCTTCCAAGCCAAATCCAAATAAAGTTATGCCATCTAAAACTCAATAATCTCCAATATCAAAACCTCTTGCCCCTGAAACAAAGGAAGTTGATAAGCCACCAACCTCTTTCATCTTGGAACATGAGCTGAGCAAAATCAAGATTCATGCCCCTTTGACGAAATTGTTAAAAATTGAACCTTTCAAGAAATACATCATGAAAGTTCTACAACCTACTCCTTCTAGTGTATCTTCTGATGTCATTAGTCTATAGGATGAAAACCCATCCATTACTGTGGGTCCATACATTGAGGATGGCTCTGATGCTTCTCCTCCTTTCTATATATCTATGAATTTCCATGATAAGATCATACACAACTTTCTTATGGACTCAGGAGCCTCTCACAATGTCATTCCTAAAGTTGTTATGGAAGAACTAGGTCTGGAGATTACGAAGCCTTACCAAGACCTATACTCCTTTGATTCCAAGAAATTAAAATGCATGTGATTGATAAAGGATATGGTGGTTTCTCTAGAACAATTACCCATGAAGAGTGTAGTGATGGACATTGTGGTGGCCGACATCCCCCCAAAGTTTGGCATGCTATTATTCAGAACTTGGGCTAAGAAGGTTGGAGGAGCATTGCAAATGGAGCTCACATATGCCACCATTCCTGTGTTTGGTGGTGAGCACAGGAGGCTATACAGAGAGGTAAGGTTAGCCTACATAGTCGGTGATCATCAGAACCCAAGAAATCACCCCATTTATGTTGTTGAGGATGGGATTGGTTCATTTGTTTTTCATTTAGATGATGATGAACCTGAAATATCAGTCAGCCAACGCAAAGATCAGCCAATGAATTGTCAAGAAAACAAGGAGTGGAAGATGTGTTTCAATGGATATTCATCAAAAGATGGATCTGGTGCAGGTATTCTCCTCATTTCCCCTTCAAAAGAAGTTATAACCCTCTCTTATAAGCTATAGTTTGAGACTATTAACAATATAGTTGAATATGAAGCTATGGTATTGGGATTGAGGGCTGCCAAAGACATGGCCATTGATTGTTTAACATTTTTTGGTGATTATGAGTTGGTCATCAATCAAGTGAGGAATATCTATCAAGCTAAGCAATAGAGGCTCAAGAAATACAGGAACGAGGTATGGGACCTGATCGATAATTTCTTTCTATAATTTAACCTCTCTTTCATTCCTAGAGAACAGAATCAGAAAGTCGATTCTCTAGCCTTAGCTTCCAACACGTTCAGGCCTCCCATTGGCCCAAATATTAAATATCAGGTGGAAATCAGACATAGAACAACTATACCAGACAACATAAATCACTGGCAAGTCTTTGGTGATGATTTAGATTTGCAGATATTTCTTCACACCATTGATGAATTTTCCAATATCTCAATTGATCAAGGAAGTCAAGAAGATGAAAATGAGAAATTAGAAGATCAACAACCTTCTCATATGCTAAAGATAGTAGTTGGTCATGATATTGTGGAGCTGAAAACCAATCACATTCCTACAGGAATAGTACCATTGGAAATGTTGTTCAACAACAATGATGTTTACAAAGGAACTGCCATGAAGAATCAAGAAGAGGAGGTGATAGAGTGAAATATTTGGACCACTAAGAATCCAAAGATCATCAAGTTGTCCAAAGCATTGGTTGCAAAACAAAAATACATGTATGTCAGTCTCATTAAAAAGTTTGTTGATACTTTTGCATGGTCCTATGAAGATTTGAAGACATTTAATACTGACATCATCCATCACAAGATCCCTCTAAAAATTGGCTCCAAGCCATTCAGTCATAAAATTAGACAATTTAATCCCATGTTAATGTCCATAATTGAGAAAGAGCTAAAACGAATGTTGGATGCCAAGATTATTGTACCATTAAGGTATTCAAACTGGGTGGCCAAATTAGTACCTATAAGGAAGAAGAGTGGGGAGATACACTTATGTGTTGATTTCAGAAATCTAAACAAGTATTCTTTGAAGGAAAATTACCCCCTCCCCAAGATGTATCATATTTTACAGAAGGTGGTAGGTGCACACATAATTTCCTTGTTGGATGGATACTCTGGTTATAACCAGATTGATGTTTGTGAGGAAGATAAAGAAAAGACAACATTCACCACTCCATGGGGAACATTCATGTATGACAATTTGCCCTTTGGGGTCATGAATGCAGGGGGCACTTTTCATAGGGCCATGGACATAGATTTTGTGGGGGAGAAAGATAAATTTATGGTCATATACCTATATGACATTACCATTTTTTTCAAGTCCAATGAGGAACATTTGCAGCATTTGGAGTAGGTTTTCAAGAAATGAAAGAGGTATGGGATATCTCTCAATCCTGGGAAGTCTCACTTTTCCATGCCAGAAGGGAAGCCCTTGGGCTACATCATATCATCCTGAGGCATAAAAATTGATTCAAAGAGGGTTTTTCCCATTCAAAAAATTGAGATTCCTAGAAATAAAAAGGCTATCCAGTCTTTTATTGGTAAGATAAACTTCCTCGGATGCTTTGTGCCGAATTTTGATGAAATTATGAAGCCTATTACCAACATGTTGAAGAAATATGTTGTGATAAAATGGTCTTTGGAGGAGAACTCATCTTTCCAAACAATTAAGAAAGATTTAGTTGAAGCACCTGTATTGGTCAGCCCTGACTATACCAAGGATTTATTCATCTTTTCCTTTGTATAGGATGAAACAATTGTTGTTGTACTGTTGTAGAAAAATGAAGAAGGGAATGAGAAACCCATATCCTTTTTCAGTAGAGCCCTCTGAGATGTTGAGCTCAAGTATGATATATTAGAGAAATAGGCTTATGCATTGGTCAAAGCACTCAAGGCCTTCAGCATTTACATGCTACAATCTAGCATAACGGCCTTTGTTCCTAGCAGTAGTGTCAAAGAGATTCTGGTCCATCCAAACAGCGAGGGGAAAAGAGGAAGATGGATTGTCAAACTATTGGAGTATGACTTGCACATAAATCCCACCAAGCTGATCAAGGGGCAAGGACTGGCCAAATTGCTATCAAAATCAAACCGAAAGGTGCTAGAATTACATCAAACCTTCACCCACTCAGATTCACCCATCATACAACATGGACAAGGAAACTTACAGGTATTTGAAACTTAATCCTCTTCACCTTGGTATAAGAACATCATCTATTTTTTGCAGCATTTCAAATGCCCCCCAGATGTGAAGAAGATGAAGGACAAGCCTCTCAAATTGAAAGCTATCAAATTCTTCATCTCGAACCTGAACCTGTATTGGAGAGATCCTGATGGCATCCTGTTAAGATGCCTTGATGAAAATGAAGCTAAACAAGTCACGACGGAGATGTACAGAGGAGCATGCGGCAGACACCAGCACTGAAAGGCCACATCACTCAAGATCCTGAGGGAAGGATATTACTGGCCCACCCTTTTCTTTGATGTCTTTGCCACTGTTAGAGAATGCAATGAATGCCAAATGTTTGCAGGGAAGCAGAAGTTACTATCACTACCCTTGAAACCTATCAATTCCAGTAGTTTGTTTCAACAATGGGGGTTAGACTTCATAGGAGAAATAAATCCACCCTCTAGTGGACAACACAAGTGGATCCTCACTGCCATCGACTACTTCACCAAATGGATTGAGGTTGTGCCCACCAAGAATTCCACTGACAAGGTAATCATGAATTTCCTGGAAAAATAATATTTTTTACAGATTTGGTTGCCCCAGTAAGCTTGTAACAGACAATGCCCAAGCATTAAAGTCCAAATCCATGATTGAATTATGTGGCAGTCACAACATTTCCTTGACACATTCCACACCCTATTACCCTCAGGGAAATGGCTTGGAAGAATCATCAAACAAGACTCTCATCAGGATCATTAAAAGGTTGTTGACTGAAAGAAAAAAATACTGGGACTCTAAACTCAAATATGCCTTATGGGATGACAGGATCAACTCTAATAAGTCTCTAGTAACCTCACCATTCCATCTTGTTTATGGCATAGACATTGTTTTTCCTACTCAGCTCGATATACCAATCCTGAAATTCTTGCAGGAGGACATCAAGGAAACCAATGACATCCAACGGAGGATCTTCTAGATTATAGAAGTTCAGCAGAGAAGAGAGGCACTTGATCAGATAACGGAGGCATACTAGAGCAAGATCAAATCATCCTTTGATAAGAAAACCAAGAAGGATATTTTTTAGGAAGGTGACCTAGTTTTGAGGTGGGATGCCAGAAGGGATGACAAGTCCAAGCATGGTAAATTCGACAACCTTTGGTTTGTCCCTTTTAAGGTGGTTGAAGTTCTGAACAACAAAACATTCATCCTGCATAATCTAGACGATACAAATATCTTTGGAGGCCCATTAAATGGGAGCTTCCTGAAACACTATTTTGTTTAAGAATGGGGGGTGGCTCCTCTTGTACCATAGATGTTCCTTTATTTATTTCTTTTGATTAGTTAGTTGTGTGGATAGAGACTCCATATCCCAATAAGGCACTGGGGTGCAATTTCAACTTTTAATTCAATAAAATGCATGGCTGAGGGACAGTAACAGATACACAGGGTTGCACAAACAGAAACGAGGGTAAGTGACAAAAGGTAAGAGCAGTTATCTAATCTCAAGACACTGATATGTAGTTCTAAGCACCTCACAGGGATGAGCTATCCCTAGTTGTAGCTAATGTTGTAACCTAGGTCTGCATCCCATGCCTCTTCTCTCTATTTCCCTATGCCTTCATCAATTTTTCCTCTTCTAGTTGGTTAAGTCATTTTCCCATTATTGAGTGACTTGGTTCTTATTCGTTTCTTTCTGGTTTTAGTCTTTGCGCATTTTTGTTCTATTTTTCTTGAAAGGATGAAATATATGTTGGATTTGGTTTGAATTACTTGTCATCATATTTTTCATTGGTCCAGCTCACCATAGGTTGACCAAGCCTTTTATATACATAGGAAATGCCTATGGACAAACGCATCCATTCAGAATGGTCATTTTCGGGCAAGGATTGTTGAAATGAACAGGTAAATTTTCAACGATAAAGATTCACCAAGCAAATAATATCAACAGTTGTCGCCCATTCGGGAGTGCAGAGTCATGCAGATTTTAACTCCAAGAGTCATATGAAGACTTGAAGTCTCGAAGTAAATCTAGACCATCCATTAGAGGGGACACATGGAAGAAGATCATTCACTTTTGAGATTTTCCTCCGGGAGATTTTTCATGTTTCACATTTCAAACTCCTGAAACCTTGACTTCCGAACAAAATCTGAACCATTCATCCATCATGACACGTGGCGACAGATCATACACTTCGGATATTTTCCTCCGAGATATTTTTCATGTTTCACATTCAAAACACCCAAAGCTTGAAAGTCCGAAGTGAATCTCGACCATTGATCCCAAGTCAACGAGAACCGTCGATCCTTGCAGTAGGTAAATATCACCCGAATCAAATATCGTCATCAGATCGACGATCAAGTTTCCTTGCGGGTATGTAAACTTCTCTAGCATTAATTTTCCTAAGCGGTCCTGCAATTGGAACCATGGTATTTCTAGAAGGATACATGGCAGCTTCTGGTGGATTGCGGGCCCAAAGGAGGTCTGGATCCAAACCACCCTCAACAACTCCCACAATCATGTGCTTGAATGACATCAGATCACTGTGTCACCTCCACCTCACCTCTCCTCATCCCAATCACTACTCTCTCTTCTCTAACCACCTGACACTTGTCCTCTGTTAACCCCCACACTGATCTGCATCGGCAGTGGCCCACCTCTCTAGATCAATGGTCAATGTCGCAAATCGGACCCCCCCTCTCGCCTTTCGCCACCTGTTCTCCACTCACTTACCAACCTATCTACTCCTCCTCTCCCTACATTCCACCTATATCCTTCATTACATGTCACCAAATCCATACTCTCGATACCTCCATCATATTCACACCTCCTCTCACTTTGACATTTGTCTTCACATGTCATCTACCCTCGCATCCACTCATCCCATCTCCCGATTGGATGCTTTCCTCCATGTCTCCCCTCATGCCCGATGGGCCGACAACCATTCCATAAAAGTTATTTCACAGGTACATATGGCATATGACGGGGTCAATACAGAGTGTTCTTGGCTTTTGAAAGCTCAGGCATAGACAAAGTGTTAAATCTCAATCATAGGTCTACGCAGATTAGTTTTAGAAACACTTCAACAAACTTTGCTCATACAATTGGTTATCTCCAATGGCCTCCAATATCTCGTAGACATGCTTTCATTCAACACAGATCTTTTCTCTGTCACTCCGAGGCCTATTTTCGGCCACTCAGTTCCTCCAGCACATGCATCAGTTCTTTCGCAGAGACAGTAGTAGTTTTATTTGATTAAGTCCATCATTTTCCTAGATTAGATGAAAGAGTGGTATTTTTTGTGTGATAAAAACCACACTTGTTGATTAAGTTTAGTGTATTAGTAAACATAATTATTTGATTTACGAACAGTTCCCTAAATTTAGGACTCAGTCCCCTAAGGACGAGAGCCTCTGAAACTCTTTTAAATAGTTAGTTTTTGGATATTGTAAGGGTCATATTTTTTGAGGAAAGAATAGAAATACAACATATTGGTTGGACCCATTTTATGCATGGATTAAATCTCTCTACCTGGTGAACATACTCTTTATGACAGTGTTTCGTTCAACTCTTCATGTGTTTTCATTCTTATATTGAATACAGTTTTTTATTTCTGCAACATACATTTCATTTCCTTTCATCTATTGTACGACTTATTTTTACTGATATGCAACATGTCAAACAACTAATGCTTTGGTGAAGATTTGTTTTCTGCAACCTGTGGGATTTATTGTGTTTTGATACATGTTTGATGTCTTGAAATGATATTTTAAGTATTGAACTTCTTGAAGCAAATTATTCATTGAGTAATTTGTTGTTTCCCTTTGTTTTATATTATTTCACTGATCTTTCATTAATGTGCCATCATCCAAGGAGGGCCCTCACCCATATAGTTCTACCAACCCAACCTTGATTTTGTATTGATAGAATAACCCTCTGATCATTCTAAACTGATAGGTGGCCTAGCTTTTCCCTTTAGCAGTCAGGTGCAGACCTTAGGATCAATACCTTCCATTGAGGATTTATCAATTGATACTCAAGTAGAGTTGGAAGAGGACATAGTGTTGGAGAAGAAGTCTATAACCACAACACAGTGGAAACATGACCTTTTCCAGTTTGGTTTGAAAGGACAACTTCCAGAAAAACAATGTGGTACTCTAGGGAGAAGGTAGAGGAAAAATTTTCTAACCTCATTTATTAAATAATTTGGGGACAAAAAGCCTCCCTAAATGGGGACGTACGATCCAGATTGGATAATTATATTATTTTTTATCTACTGGTGCCTTTAGAGTGGAAAAAAATGGAGGAATCAACTTGTAGGGTCATTTTAGTGGTAGGTCCTAGTTTTGAAAATTGGGGTTTGTAACCTTCTGAAGCCATTTTGATACATCAAATGGAATTTTGGGGGGTTCTAAATTTCCCATCATAGCTTAGATATTGTGATGCTATTATACACATCGATACCTTTCTAATGGTGCAAAATTATTTCAATATGAGCTCATATGCCAAATTTATACCTTCTACAAGTCGACTTACCGTGTTGACCACCATGGTACAAGAGGATGCCATGTCATCCCCTATTACTCATGCATATGGGGCTAGAAACATATGTAATTTCAAGAACATTCTAGAAGGTTTGAAACCTCATCACAATTGATGGTTGAGGAAGTAAAAATATACCCCTAAATGGCTATCAGGTTATGTTAAATAATGGGACACTAGGAGGAGAAGGGATTACATTCTATGTTGTTGTATTTTGTTCCATAGTAGAGAAGAAAAATTGGGAGTGGGAAATTACAAAACATAACAGAGGGGTTTAATGTTCTTTAGCATCTAACAAGACATAGTTATAAGGTAACTCAATAGAGAGTTCCTTCTCCTTTGTACATGTATTATTTCCATACATGAGAAAAGGAAGTAGAGCAACCTCACCTTCTAGTTGGTTTTTCTCCCATAAGGGTTTCCAAGAGAAAATCTATGTTATTTTTGTGGATGGTGTGTGATTGTATTTTAATATTCTATATTTTCTACATTTTATCTAATTCATGCATAAGCATAAAATTGATAACTAAATATTCTAGAATCTAAAGGAATTTGACCTTCATAGTGTAGATTTCAGTTTTATTTATCAGATCTATTGTGAAGAATTGTTCCAGTGGAATATCCATGGTGGTTACAGATCATAGGTTATGTACTTATTTGTAAATAGTTATTATTATATTAGAGGTCTATTCAAATAGGATCGTGAACATTGTTCGCTCTTCTTTGGATTATCAATAAAAGGGTTTTTTTTTTTCAAGTTATATATCATTGTCTCTCTTATTTATTTTCTATATTTTATATTTCTTGAATAATTCCAAAATATTTGTGTTTTATTCTAATTGAGTACATTACATTAGATTTTACATATGGTTTGTTTACTTGTAGTTAATCTAGAATGCCATATACCTTATCATAGTTGAGAGTGTTATGTTGTGACTTATGGATTTTAGGATTCATTGTTCAATAATAGGGATGACTTACTTTGATTCCTCTATAATTTACTAAGAGGTGGATAGGATAGCATTGACAGGATTTAGATTCTCTTATTGCAATAAATTATTCATTTCAAACTAAGTGTTCCTTCCAACACCATCCAAAAAACTTTCCATGAAATCATCAAATAAATGTTTGAAACACAACCTCTCTACCTTTAGAGTATTTTTAGACTTGTCTCCCTATTCCAAAGAATATGACATGTGTAGCTTTAAGGAATGAGTGTTACCCATTCCCCACACTTCAATCCTATGAGGATATTTCTTCCACTTATACAAGCCTTCACCCTAGAAAATGAAGTTGTTAGTTTTTTGTGACTTCATTACTACTCATATCCATCAATATCTCTATTGAACATCTCCCCCTTCCCAAGTAATCTTTAGAAGTACATAGATAGCATATTCCCTCCACATAAGAGTTGAAAAGGACGAGGATATCAGTCCTATGATGTCTCTTTTTAACTAAGGGATGGATTATTTATCTGACCTAAGTAGACTCAAAATCATTGGATGCACACCCTAAATATGACCTTAGATTGGTGCATGTTTACTTTACATTATCTTTGATTGGATAGTAACCACAATATTCCAAGGTCCAAAAGGATATATAGTATTTTCCATCTACAACACATATATTCAAAGTATCAACTTAACTTCTAGTTCTCCATATATAATGACAATAGAGTGAAGTTACATTGCCTTTGTAGATATTTAAGGGGATCCTATCATTCCCACAAATATCTATCCTAGATCACAATAATCCATCCTTCATGTTGACATGCAATGCCACAACCTTTATAACTTGGTTGAAAGTCCAACCCAAGCATACCAGGTTCAGACTACTCCTTCACTTGAACTTATAAAAGTTATGAAAATTTAACATGTTATATGAGTTCTTCACTTAGCACATTTCATAAACAAGAAAATATATAATATGCAGTTCAATATGTAAATCTAAGTGTCCCAACTGACCTAACACCCATTCTTTTATTCATACAACAAAACCAAGTGTGCAACTCATTTACAAATGAAAATGACAATTATATGGAGTGCATGGAACAATAGCACAAAAACTTTCATCTTCACTGACTTTGTTTTTTATGCTCCTTTAGTTTTTTCTTCAATTCAAACCTACCACAAACCTCCATCACATCACCACACCATGCTGAGTGCACAGTCCAGGCATCCCACCAGACTAATGGAGAGACATTCCTGAGCACTCGCCCATATTATTTGAAAATCCCCTTCTTGTTTTGTACCATATAGTTGCACACCTCACCGAACCCAAGACTCACCTAGATGCTTTCTCCTATGATCATATCACTCAGTCAAATTTTCCCTCTAACTCATCAACCTTGTTTTACTTGAATCCCTTGTTAACTCTTTGGTATGTTCCCCTTGCCTTCTTTATATGTGATTACCAAAGCTAGATGTTTGCATCCTTTGGGAACACCATTATATCATGTCTCTTTACAAAGGGTGTTGGGCACATCAGTTCATCGAGAACCCACATTTCAAGGTGCTTCCAGTCACATCGGTTAGTCAAGTGACCATCGTTTTCCTATGTTTCTCTCTCATTTGGGAATTCATATCCAATTTACGACCCTTCCCACTTCCTTCATGCTATTATTTTGGGCTTACTTTCCCAACTAAGCACCTCATACATTGTCCATTGAAACCTTTGTGCTCTTCTCTTGGCCAAGTCATTAGTGCACTATCACATGACCTGGGAAATCTAACCTAACTGAACATCATACTCCATATTTTCAAGGGTTATGAAGGTACCCCGACTCACCTTTTCCCATAAAAAAGTGTCTAAGGCATGTGTCGAGCATCGTGCCCAATTTTTGGGTCCATCATCGGTGGGTCGTGCACACCATGGGACGGTGTGATGACACTTGGCACCGCAGGTATTACATCCTCTCCGACCTCAAGTCATTTTCATCCTTGGAAACCTTTATGACGTTCCTCCACAGTTCGTCTATTTGAACACACGTATCTTGTGCATTCACCTCCATAGTTCATCTCAACTTTCCCAATATTTTACTTCCTCTGGTCTATCCTTCCACCAAATGAAGTACCCATGTCGTCGATTCTTCCCAACTCTGAGAATCTTGAATTCCAAAACCTCGTCAACCACCAACTTAGGTCAGTCAACAACCATTTTCATGGCATGGGTGGGATCAACTCTTTATGGGTCATTTGCATCCATATGACATGGTCTCAACTATCTAATGTGAAATACAAGGTGAAAATACTTCAAGTAATACATAAGATCCAAGTTGTAAGTAACTTCACCAATGTTCTCAAGTTTCTTGAACAAATCGTCAAACCTTTGAATGAGTGATGGTGACATCCATGATGGTGGTGTTAATTGATCTGTTCCTAGATTAAAAAATGCATGATCTACATCTTGTCTATCATGATCTGTCTAAACTTCATCCTCTCTCTCACATCAATAAAATGAACGTGAGCCATCTCCAACTGATCCTCCCAACTTGTCATGAATCCCAAGTATGATGGACACTTTCCATAATATCCCTACATCACCAAGTGTGGGGTGATGGGTTTCTATCCATTCATTTTCTTGAATGTATTATAACTCGTTGTGGAGCTCTTTTTTAATTTATAATTAAACTATGTTGCATCCAATAGATCCATCCAATTAGTTTCATCATCTTGCACGTAGTGCAATAAGTAGTCCTCCAGTAGTTCATTGATGCATTTCATCTTACCATATATATGCGGATGGTAGGAGGATCTCACCAATAACTTCATTCCCAAAAGCTTGAATAATGATTCCCAAAAAATTTCACTGAACCTCGCATCTTTGTTTGATATGATACTAAATGGAAGGCCCCAATACTTCACTACATTTCTAAAAAAAATCTTCTATACCTCTTTTTCTTTGCAATTGCTCTTCATTGAAATGAAAACAATGTACTTGGAAAAATAATAAACCATGACCATGATTCCATTACACCCCTACACCATCATAAGTTGTGTGATGAGGTCCATTGAAACACTCACCCATGGCTTGTCTGGAATCGATAAAGGTAGCAATACACCTGCCTAAAATCTGGTGTTAGCCTTGTCTTATTGACAAATAAGAAAAGTATGGACATATTCTTCCATGTCTTGTGTCATACGTTCCCAAAATTATCCTCTCTCTAATAATGTCAATGTCCTTTGATGTCCTGGGTGGTCAGCCCAAGGTGATTCATGACACTTCTTCAAGAGCTCCTTTCAGAGATTACTTGATTTGGGTACATAGAGGAGCTCACCAAAATATAAGATCCCATCTTGAATAAATAACCTTCTCATATTCCCTCCCTCTACATGATTCATAATTTTCTTCACATCTATATCAACCTACAGTCCCTCCTTAATCCTTTCTCGCAAATCTATCAACACCTGAATCTAGCTTCCATCTGGTGTAGGCAACCTGAATCTGGATTCCATTCGGTGTAGGAAACAAATTGTGCCTGCCTAATCAAGAAATCCACAACAACAATGAGATTGTTGGGCCTTACTCAATGGATATGTCAAATTCATACAAGAAGTCTTGCGAGTGTGCCTTCTTAGGGGACATCTTGGGTTATGTGGAAAAGTAGCTCATCAAAATGTTATCAATATTTACCATAAAGGGCCTACCAAACAAGTAGTGTCTCTATACCTATAGGAAATGCACAATTGCAGTCATTTCCTTCTCATGGACCAATTATCTTCTTTTTTGGTCTTGCAACTTTCTTCTCTTGAAATTTACGAGGTTCCCATCCTGCATCAAAACTCCTTGTATGTTAAATTATGAAGCGTTAGTCTTCATCTCAAATGAATACTCAAAGTCAGGTGTCCAATACATGGGAAAATACACATTTGTGTTTTAACTATTCAAACACATGATGTTTCCTGACCAATTCCAAGACCTCTCCTTCTTCAAAAAATTTGTTAGCAGTGCAACAATCTTGGAGTAGCCCTCTACAAATCAGCGGTAGTAGTTGACTAGTCCAAGGAATACCCTTATATTATTCATAGTGCATGGATCCTCCCAATCTATGATCATACTGATATTCATAGGTTCCATGTGAATGCTCCCATGACCAATCCAATGGCCTAGGAAGGGTATTTCGGTCTTCTCAAAAACACACTTGGATTTCTTCAAGAACAATTGATTATTTTGCAAACTATTGAAGACTATCTCCAAATATTTTTTTGATACTCAATACTCTCACTGAACACCATGATATCATCTAAGTACACCACCTCATACTTATCCAAAAATGTCTTGAGAATGTCATTCATCAATGTGCAAAATGTGGTCAGTGAGTTGCATAGGACGAATGGAATCACTAGGAATTTATAACTCACATACAAAGTCACCATTGATGTCTTATGCTCATCTCCCTTTGTGATCTACATATTTTGTAATCTATATATTTTTTCATTTTTCTTTTTCAATTCAACCATTGCCTTGTCCTTTTCCCACTTCCCTTTACTACCCATTCCCTGTTTTTATTTTTGAACTTCCTTACCAAGTGATTCATTAAGGTCGCATATCTTAGATATATCATCACCCTTATTCTTGATATCTTCTTTTTATTCGTTTAACTCTTTAATTGTATACATCTCCTCTCTATTTTTATCCTTGATCCATTTGTTTTAGAATATTTTTTCAAAAAAAATCCATGTGGGGGAGAATCTAGTACCTTCATCGATGATATCCCGCCACTTGCAAGATTCACCATAAAACTTAAGGCTTTCCCATAAAGGAGTCTTACAATATTATTTTACCATCATCAACCATTCCACAAGATTGCTTTCATATTTATCTTCATCTCTTGTAAATCTAGGTATTTCCATTGATTCTTAAGTGAGGTCTAACCATAATCCTCAACTTAAAACATAATTATATTGAAACCGATATCGAAAATGGTAAAAATTATGTTTCCAACATATTATCCTATGTTTTTCCTTTCTAATGGATTTTAAATCATCTCAATCAGACATCCCAATCAAAAGTTATGATAGTTCTAAGTGAACATACCTTTGAAACATTTACTTGGAGTTTGTCCTTTTGGCCAACCTTCCTTCTGGTGTATTTGTGAAATTTTTTCCCCTTTGAATCCAACATTTTGGCACGTAGTACTTTGATGTGTCTTCTATGTAAATTACATGTGTCTAACCAAATTTTATGTGCCAAGTGAAAGTTATTGTGCCAAAAGGCATTTTTATAGCCTAGTATGAAGGAGATGTGTAATTCCTTCCATGCTCAACAAGAAGTTGACATGTGGCATTTAAAAAAATATTAATAACAAACAATATTTCAACGTCGGCCATAAACAAAATATTTCAATATTCATTTTAAGTAAAATAATTCTATATCAACTCCATATATAGAGAGAGAAATAGATAGCATAATTGAAAATAAAAATGATGATTTGGTTAATACATGATTTCTACTTCCTAGAATGGGGGAGATGTGTAGTGCCTTCCATGATTAATATGGATTCAACACATGTAATTTATGAAATAAATATTAGTAACAAGTAAATATTTCAATATCAACTTTATATATATATATATATATATATGGTTAAATAAATTGAATGGTGGGTTTGGTATGAGGGAGATGTGCAATTCCTTTCGTGCTCAAAATGGAGTTGGCATGTGGCGCATGCAGACACACACACAAATATATAAAGAAACAGCATGGATCCATCTTAACTCTGGATCAATCATGGGACAAGAGGCATCAAATCCTTCGAGATGCAAACATTTATTCAATATTTGTACTCTAAAATAATTTTCCTCTCAATGCATGATATATCCGGAGTTAAGATGGATCTACGTTGGTGGTAAATTTCCCAAATCTTGCTCAGTTTTGTCCTTTCCTTGAGATCAAACTTGTGTAGAATGCCACATGTCCAATATTTAATACCTGATTATAAACTCGTACCTAAAATGCAATTGGTGTCACTGAATTTGGACCCTCACTAAAGAAGATATGACTATTTCTCCCAGAGCACTTGTTTGATACTAGTTATAGGACTAGTCAAAAACCCTATCTTCCATAGGGTATATCCCAAAAAGTATAATGAAATAGAAGATTAAATTTGTATCATAGATACTTGGATCTATTTTCTAAATAAACTTCAAGTTTCTCTATCTTAATCATCCCAAAAAAAAATTATAGAAAAAATTCCTTCTTCCACCAATAAGGAAATGAACAGGGATAAAGGGTATCCTTTCTTCAGAATGAGATATGCTCAGAAATACTTTGAAGGAGATTCATTGTTCAAGACTACATAAGAGACTGATTAAATACACCCCATAATGCAGTTTACTATACTAATGTTCATCCCCATCTACAATAAAATCATGTGTAAGAATGACCAATTAACCCTACTGTAAGCCTTTGAAATATATAGCTTTAGAATCATAGCCCCTTATTTGTATATATTGATGGAGTGGAAAGCTTATTGAGTTAAGGCAACCACAACATGTATTTGGAGGTGTTGTAAAAATACGATTTTTTCTTCTTAAATTAAGAGGTTGAAAATGGGCTTAATTCTCATGGCAATAATTTTTTGACACCAACTTGTAAATTACATTACAACAAGAAATTGGACTATAGTCATCCAAAGAAGAAGCACCCTATTTTTTTTGGAATTAGAGTGATAAATTTGGAGTTCAAATCTCTAATATTTTTCCAGACCATTGAGATTTATGAATAAATTACAATAAATCATATTTTAGAAAATCATAAAACCCCTGATAAAATTCAACTATGAGATTGGTGTGTCTAGGAATTTTCCTTTTTTTAGTAGAAGAGACGGTGGTTAACAATTCCCCTTCTGAGAATTATGCTTCCAAAGAGTCATTCATTTCATCTATGATAGATCTAGGGATAAAACTAATTACCTATAATATCTCTTGAATGGGAGTACCCTGAGGTTCCCTAAAAATAGAACTGAAATGGTGTACTGTTGCATCCACCTTATCCTTAAAAGTTCTAACCATACCACCATTAGGGGAATGAAATTCCTATATAGTGTTCATATTTTTATGATATTTTTCATATTGATGAAAAATATTTGTATTCATATCACCTTCTTGAATCCAAATGGCTCAACTCTTGAATCTCTGTGAAATTTCTTCTTTTTCAAGAATGTTTTGAGGCACCAATTCCAACACTATCAAGGAATCCAAGTCCTCATCATAAAATATAATAGATGGATCCGCTTTGTATATAATTTTAATTTTGGTTTCCATTTAAATTAAAAGGGATTGAGACCTTTTCTTGAAATAGGAATACCAATTCTTGATTGTATCCTTTACCCTATAAATGTTGTCTGCAAATTGCTACATGAAGGAAATTGACTTAGATAGAACCAGTGGAACTCAATACTCCTTTCTCATCTTCTTGAAATCGTATTCTAGTATCCATACAATATTAAAATATAAATATACATTGGCTTCTTATCCTCAATTTCCATTTTGAACAAAATGAGAAATTGATCAGAAATCCCACATGTGACTTCCCATGACTTGACAAGAAAGGATCCACCAATTAGAGACTCGGATATAAGAGAGAGATCTATCATATTTGAATTAGCTTCATCATTTCTTATTTGATTCTGCCATGTTAGAACTAGCTTGACTAATTCAACATCTATAAGCTTGCGAACTTTGAAAAGGTGGGAAAAGAAACCTTCCAGTGGATCATGCCTAGGGTGTAATCCCCCAAACCTCCCTAATCAAAAGAGTGAGGTTAAAACATCCTCCTATGGGGATAGAATGATCGTCAAAAACTCCAAAACCTATCATCATCTCCCACAATGGTCTTCTATCTACATATGGGTCATATAAACTAATGACTTTAATAAAAATGTTGCATTCTTTAACAATTAATTCCACTGATATTTTTGAGATTACAGTTGAAAATGAGAGAGATTGAAAATCAATGCTCCAAGAAGTCATTATACCATAGGATAAACCTTCCACATTAAAAGTGATAAATGATCAACCTTTCAGTCAATGTGTGAAAGCTTCTCGATCTTTAGAACATGCAACCATAGTTTCTTGAATTAGGATTATCTCCATATTGTAGACTCTTATGAGCCTATTGAGGGGCGATATTTTGGGGGTGCACCATAACCCTCTTGAATTTAAAGAGAGGAAAATAATGGAGAAACCCTAGGTAGGGATTTCCCCACTACAAGGGCCCTTTGAATGTTTTTTTGTTTTCCTCCTTTCATATTGAGCAATACATTTTGTTATGCTTTGGGTAAATGGGATTTTCTCCCCACCTGAGGAGAATGGGTTGAGACCATTTATAGTACTTCCAATGATGGAAAATCATCCTCTATCCTATACTTAAAGCATATATCATAGCCCTTTCTTCCATATGAATGACCTAGAATGAGCTATTTGTTATGATAGAGAAGATTCCTTTCGGATGACATTGAATGCTTCAACTTGTATTCTATCTAAATAGGGCGAGGGGGGCAGGCTAAAGGCTCATTTTTTAGGTGGGAAGATAGAGTAGTATGATTTAAAATATTGTCTTATGGTCTTTAAGAAAAAATCACGAGGACAAATATCCCAATGTTTTTAAATAACTTGTACTCATTTATTTTAAATAACATGCAAGAATAATAAAAGTGCTTGAGAGAGGACCAAGATTATTCTTGAAATAAATATTCACATGCAAAGAATACCTGATAAAGGACCAAATACCTTACATTAAGAAAATATTTACACTATGTTACAATATTTGTAAACCAAAAGAGTATACATTATCATAGGAAAACACTTCCATCATAGCATTCATCAAAGTAAGACACAATATTCAGGGTAGGAAAGGAAAATATGGATCGCATATGGAATATAACTCTAAATGATAATTTCATTAGATGCGATAAAGATTTTGATAGAAGAACATTTGAAATATCATGATTAAAATTAAATTATGAGATATCAGTAATGTTATATCCCAAGTAGTTCTCTGGGAACCACAAAAAATAATAAATCATTTATAAAATAAACAACAATATATGGGGTTACAATAAAAGTGAATTGCATTTTTTCTTCAAAGAGGAGTGGGATGGGGCTCCCACAGACCATAAAATGAAGAGAGGCCTAGAAAAAAAAATAGTTAGGGAGCAACCTTAGGTTTCACATATTCTGGGAATAGAAAAGGAAAAATGACAATTAAATGAGGAAGACAAATGGTGAAGGAAAGAACAGGGTGATTACTCGACTTAATATGATGGAAATTTCGAACGCTTTGAATGTCTTTTACATTTTCTTTTATAGTATGCTCTCCATGTTCTTAAAACTTATTTTTAGTTATGGATTGATGTTCCCTTTTGTAAATTTGAATTCTAATATCCATGCCACCATCTGGGACCCACTTTAGAAGTTTATGAATTTCTTTTAATAAATCATTTTCCAAAAAAAAAAATTTGTTTCCAAGCCCAAAAATAGTGTCTAATGTAATTTAATGTTTAGGGAATGATAGTCATGATTCCAACCATGGATACCAATTCCAAATTGTTCTTCCCATATCTATATTTCCAATGAGCTATCATTTTCTCAAATCAAACATCCATATCAAACATTATGGCCTCTAGAAGATGGAGACTAGACAATGTTCGAGACATCCACATGAATTCTAAGTATTTGATTTGAAAATCAACTTATCTATCCCACATGCATTATGGGAGGGTGATCATGAAATATTTATAAATAAAATCCATCTCCATATTATTTGTATGTGAATTAAATAAAGTTACCAACTTAATGAGAACTCTCCATATTTCTCATTTTTTAGAGGTTGAATTTTTTACCCCCATATCAAAAAATGGTGAAATCGGTAGCACCATTTTTTGAAATGGGGGTAAAAAATGTGACCTCTAAAAAACGAGAATGCTACTGGTAGCACCCTTTTCTGGGGATTGTTAAAATTCTAACTTGTTTGACATCGAAACCTTGAGAATCGATATTGTTGTGGACAAAATCCTTAAACTAGACCCTTAAATTTTGACTTGCTTGAAATCATGGCCATCACAAAAACTTAAAACCTTAAAATTGACCCTGAGTCGAAAATTGATGCTACCAGTATGACCCATTTTGTTTGGAGTTAAAATTAATACATAATTAAAATCTCGGCCTTGAGAGTTGGTACCATCACAGAGAAGAAACTCGAAATTGACTTCTATAATGCTACTTGAAAATTTTTATATTTTTTATTATTTTTTTAATTTTAAATTTACATTAGAAATAAATAAATTAAAAAAATAAAACTCTACAAACCAATGTTATTTAAAAAAAATGAAAAAATACACATGTTTAAAAAAAAATCACAATCCGATTTGAAATTAAAAAATAAAATAAAAATAGAGGTGCCTAAAGAAAAACTAGGATAAATTTAGAATTTATTTTTAATGATGTAAAAAAAACAAACGAAATTAGAAAAATCATAAAAAAATAAAGACCAAAACAAAAACCAAAAAAAAAATATTAAAAATAACTAAAATTTACATTTTAAAGAAAAACACAATTAAAAAATAACATGAAAAAACCTATTTTGTTTAACAAAATTAAAAAAAAAATAGCAATTTTTTTTTGTAAGTATGGATAAATTATATTTTAGAAGAAAAATTACAGTAGCGTCATGAGTGTCCAAGGATTTTGAATTTTGAATTGCCCGGGAGGGAAACCAATTCATCCAATACCTCCACAACCAAAAAAGACCCCAGGTTTAATCATCTGGAACAGAATCACCTCATGGGGAAATGGATTCATTCATATATGGCCGACCTTCTAGAACAACTAGGACTGACTTATGAAAGGAAAAAAGAGAAATATCCAAAATCACACTTGTGGAAGCATAAACAAAACACAAAACAAGCCATGTAGTCTGACACCTATACAGGTGTCGTAGCTCATGCAGATAGTTTTTTGTGTGCCACATTGTTCATTGTTAGCACCTGGAGAGCCGAAGCCAAGACCTCTGATGAGTTTTTCGCTGTTGGCGTTTGGAGAACTAGAGCCAAGACCATCATTGAGGTCGTTGGTGGATTTGATGCCTACTATGGGGAGTGTCTAGGGCCTTGCAAAGTGGATAGCATTTGAAGAATTTGCGTCCCTTTCTTGTCCATAATTTCTAGAGGGAACCATAAGTCATCCACATCATTGTGGACCACGAACACTGAGTCTTGCAGAATTTCCAAGCCGCCTTGAAGCTTTGCGCAGGAGGCACAGTTTGAGAAAGAGTGTGGTTGCTCTGGTGGTTTCTTCCAGTGGATGGAAGTGTCTTTCAGAGGATACAGGGTCGCGCGTGGATGCACAGGTGGTGGCTCTGGATCAGAACTATCTGGTGAATTTGGTGGGATGACCAAGGTGGGTTGTGAGGAATAGACCAAGTCTGGTAATGGGCTGAGAGAGAAACCCATTGAATTCCCCAA
Source organism: Picea engelmannii (assembly GCA_009831015.1). Taxonomy (NCBI): domain Eukaryota; kingdom Viridiplantae; phylum Streptophyta; class Pinopsida; order Pinales; family Pinaceae; genus Picea; species Picea engelmannii. Next base: position 210,166 of record ML795010.1, on the reverse strand, counting down.
AAGGTCTAACCACTCGACTCGACAGGCCCATGGTGAGGAAAAAAGCGGGAGGCTGCTTTGGCACTGAGAGGACTGGCCAAAGGAGGAAGGTGAAGAAGGTGAGAGTTGTGCGATGGTGTTGGGGTAGGCTGAGGTTGGATGGCCATGTGAGGCATGTTTTGATACCAAGAAGAGCCCCACTTGGATTTCCCCCGAAGTTGAGGCATGACCGAAGCGAAGAGAAGGAATGAAGGTGTTAGCACTCTGTAAATTTTGTCCAGCTGATAGAAAAATGACAGAGTTAACTATTTCAACCTACTTTAGAACAAGAGACTAGTATGCTTAGCTCATAGAGGGCTCTCTCATGTCACTTGATGTTTCTTTGGTAATCAATGTCTAGATTTAGTTTGTTTTGGGGTTTTTTTATAAATTTGTTGGCTAGGAAGGGCGGGGACACTCAGGGCTATGGAGTCGAAATTCTGAATGTGAATGAAAACAATGATTGGCTGAATGAACTCTCTAGAAGATAAAGGCTAAATGAGGCAATGAATCTGAGTTGTAAATTGTATTTGAGCAAGGTGAAGGAGGAAAGAGAAAACAAATAACTATATCAGAGCATTGTTAAAATGAATTATGAATTAGTTAAGAGGAACACACATAGTTTAAATTGCTTAAGATGAGAGCATCATAGGATGAATTATGAGATTTTTAACTCCACAATTTAAATAGAAGAAAATGTAAATGGAATTGAATAACATATGAAATACGTACAATGAAAGGAGACAAAACCCATATCACCAGCATTAGAATATTTTCATAGAGAATTCAAAAGGCCTCTGCATATATATATGCAATTCATCTCCAGACAGTTACAAAGTCCTCCTGCTACAAGGGAAAGCCCCTCTCCGGTCAATCCTTTCATTTATATTTGTACTAGTATATATAGATAAATTACATCCGGGATTCAAAACAAATCATCTTCACCAAGATACCAAAAATAGACATCAATTATAACGAAGGAGTAACATACAACAATTGTACTCCTATTTTCTAAGGGACGTTATAATCAAAATTGACATATTTGAGATTTTCTCTTTGAATGCCACATGTCTATATTATTACAAAATTTTCTGAAACATACTTAATTTATCTTGAAACCTATTTTAGATTAGCAAATTCTTCTTTCAAAGTGTCAATCCAAACAAGCTTGTTTTCTCCAATGCTTTCAACCACTTCATCTTTAACCTTTGTCTTATGTCTCTTGCTCCTTTTCCTCTTTAAATCTCGCATGTGATTCTCATATGAATATATGTTGATGATTAAATACTTCATTATGGGATTTAATCTGACCTTTGTATCTGCTCCTAGCTCCTCTGTAAGCTTTGTGTGAAATTTCAATGCCAATATTCGTGCGGCACGATTTTTTTTCTTCTTTACTGATAAATTTGTCATATTATTTGAATATCTTGGTTCATTGGATGCCCCTTGGTCCATCTTATCCATTCTCTCTAATTTTTCAGAAAGCATGAGCTTATATCCCTTAGCTATACAGGAATTAGAAAGATGATTCAGTTTGTGAGGACCCCATTCAGGGAAGAAACGTTAATCACCCAAAACAAAGCAATTTCATCCATGTTTTGAATGACAATTGCCATTAAGTTCCAATCATAGGTTACTGATAGAACTATTAGCAAGGACTACGTATTTTCACGCTCAGCTATCAATTTCAAATGATCAACGTACAAATCAGTTTTATGGTGGTGCTTACCCAACATCGCACGGACGAAAAGTACTCGAACAATTGTTCTGAGGTGATTTGACGGGCCTTCAACTTTCCCTTTCCACATGTGATCCTTGGATGTGATATATATCTAATAATTTCCTGACACATGACATCGGGGTGGGCTTGGGTGGTTTCAAACTTATCCACTTTCCCCCCCGATATGTATCTAGTGGCACCACGTTCCCTTGAAATGAAACTGTGGTATTCTTATTGGCCCACCTCCAAGAGATTAACCGACGTGCTATTTCTCCTCTCAATATGTCCTATGACCATCGATCAGAAACACCCATGATTCATGACCGATTGGGTCTCATCAACTTTGCCTTTCCGCTATATTTATCCTTGTCCGCTAGATATGGCATCGTCCTCTAGTCTATCGCTCCTCCATATTGACTTAGCCTCTTGCTAAGTCCCGAGGCTGGGACTCCATGTGAGAATTTTTACAGTGATAACAGAAGGCATGGAGACTTGGCTAACAAAACAAGTGAAAACTAGGGAGGAATACAAATCAAGTGGTGGCTCTGTTGGGAAGAGGGAGAACTAATGGAAGTCGAGGAGTGGAATGATTTGAATAAAGATGGAGAGGGAACACACACACACACAGAGGTGACCACCATAAATAATTATCCATTGATTAGACGAGGAGACAGGGGGGAGTGCACTCGAATAGTTAATGGCGCTCTAGCTAGAGTGAGGGTTATGCATATTCATAGTGTGGGAGGAGGGGAGGTGCATGCACCAGTCACATGGATGGAACTGCACTGGAAGGCACCGTCCCCTCCACTTGGGCACTATGTAATTATCGCTAAAGATATCACAAGTGTTCATGCTACCCAAATGTCAGGTGCTAATAATGTCAAGTTTAAGAGACAAGCACCAAAACATTCAAAAAGAAAACAAAATATTACCCAAGTGCCAACGAGAAAGAATAAAGGAAAAATTGATATGGTTTATCAAATATGGAATAAAGGAATATTAAATCTGGAAGTAACTTATGGTTTATCAATATCTTTCGCTCCTTCTTGCTCATATGGCTCAGTTGTAGATGCATATTCGAGTAGATTTATTTTCTTCCTCTAATACCATTGTTGCTTCATTTATTTTAATACTTCCTTATATCTTGTAAAGGCTCTCAATATTTGTATCCCTCATTACCAGCAAAACACCCTTGGACACCTTTAGTGCTCTACCCTAACTTGTCAATTTATAACCTCCAAAACTCCCAAGGAAATTAAATTATTTTTAAGTTATGGTACATTTCTTACCTATTTCAACATTGTACAGTACCATTAAAATTGTTAAACTTAGTTCTCCCAATCCCAACAATCTTACAAGAAACATTGTTCCCCATCAGAACAATACCACCATCAATGGCTTGGTAAGAATAAAACCAACTCCTATGTGGACACATGTGATGAGAAGCACTAGAATATAATAACCATTTCTCATGATATTGTGAGATATTACAAATAGATCATACTTCATCAACAATACTTGAACTTGTCTCAACTAGATTTGCTTCCTTTGTGGATTCATCCTTGGATTCTTGCCTCTTCCACCAATCCTTCTTGATATTCCTTATTTATTGTAGTACAAACATTGTTTCTTACCCTTTTTTCCTTTTTACTTAGATCTTGATGTGCCTCTCAAATTCTCCCTTTTTTTTTATCAATCAACCCCTAGCCACCATTGTTTCTAGTGTAGTTATTTCTATATTGGATCTCCTACACACTTCCTCAAACAACATGACTCCCATAAAAGAATCATAGTAAAAAGTTGTTTTTGTGCTAAAGCTAATAGAAGTGACTAAGTGGTCCCAAGGTTCAAGCAATGAACACAATAATGTGAATTCCTTGTTTTTATCTTCAATTTTTACATTGATACTAGTTAATTGGTACATAAGAGTATTGAAAATATTTAAATAATCAACAATTTTGATACCTTCTTTCATTTGTAAATTGTACCATTGCCTCTTCAAAAAGATCTAGTTTGTCAAGGATTTTGTCATGAAAAGAATACCCATTTTTCTCCATAATCCTGTTGTCATTTCCTCTCCAACAATATTGAAATGAGCATCATCTACCAAACACAACCAAATGGTACTAAGATCTCTTGTATCAAAATATTCTCAGTCCTCGTCAGTCATACCTCCAAGTTTCTTTGCCTTTCCTACCAACAACTTGTGTAGTCTTTATTGTATCAGCAGATTTCACATGTTGAGATTCCATAGTTCGAATATATTCTTCTCATTAAAATTCTCCACCTTGAAATTTGCATTTGAAACATTCTCCATTTGGTGTTGCAGAGTAAACACCAAACTCTAACACAATCGCCGCAAAAAAATACCACTTGTTGCAAATGTGAGCCCATATAATCATATAAATTTGCAACAAAATTTTTTGCAAAGAAATAACGGAAAAGATAAAACAAAATAACAGAGTGACATTAAACAAGACATGGATTTACGTGGTAAAATATTGACAATATACCAAGGAAACATCCATGGAGCAATGTATCGATATTCTTATTGCTCAGAGGTAAAGATTACAATCTTCCCACAAAATCCATTAGACAATTTTCATATGCCTCTCAGGACTACACAAATATATAATGCCTTCAACATAATTGTCATTTTTACATCAAATACCATTGTTACATGAAACATCAAATTTTGTCTTCAAGTAAATTTGGGTTTTACCATAAAATAAATCGCCTTTTCTCAATTCCAACACTTTTCATCAAATGGACCCTACAAAATCATTAATAAATTAAATTCAACAATTATTACATGCATGGTAAGAGGATCAACACACAAATTAGAAGGAGAGGGAAGAAAGTGAATGCATGCAAACCTCTACAGTTTATTTCACCTCTATGGTCAATGTTCGAGCATAATTTGTCCCATGATTTTTTAGGCCATAAATCATAGCGAACCCAAAGCTATTCGATAATTCAAATTCCGTAGCCAACTAATCCTTTATCCTACTGATCTCAACCATGTTTTTTCTTGTTACAAGAAAATCCTCAACATATAACACCAAGATAATGAATATACCATTTTTTAACCATTTGAAGTAAACACAATGGTCATACTCACTTCTTGTAAAATTTTGGCACACCAAGGAATCTAACTGCTTGTACCATTGTCTGGGAGATTGTTTTAGGCCATACAATGCCTTCTTGAGTTTGAAAACTAATCTTATTTTGTGATCCTAAAAAAACCCTTATGTTTGTTCCATATATTTCCTCATCCAAATCTCCATGTAAAAATGTTTTTTTAACATCTAGCTACTCTAACTCATGATCAAGTAAAGTAACTAGTGATAATACTACATGAATAGAAACAAGCTTAACAACTAGTGAAAATATTTTATGGAAATCAATACCTTTCATTTGAGAATGCTATTTTTATACCAGTATTGATTTGTTCCTTTCAATTTTATCATCAACACCCTTTTTCAATTTATACACCTATGATTTTCAACCAACAACTTTCCTTCCCTTTGGAATTTCTACCAGGTCACATTTTCTATTCTTCTCTAAGGATTTCATTTCTTCTTTCATTGCTATTTTCCATTTATTACTTTCAATAACATCCATAACTTCTTGATAACAACAAAGTTCCCCATAATTAAAAATCAAAGCAATAGATGAAATATAATCTCCATACCTCTTAAGAGGATTTCTAGCTCATGTAGATCTCCTAAGAGTTGGTTGTGGTATCTCCACATTTTCTTGTATATTTTGTGCATCCTCATCTTATTCTTTAGAAGCTTCTTCTTGCTCCCTATTTTCTATATATAATTGAGTTTCAAACTAAATTTGTTGATTTTGTGATACTTGTTCCTATTTCACTTTAGCTTCTTCTATGTCTAATTTTATGAGGGGATTCATCAAATACTACATCTTTGTTAATGATTATTTTGTGGGTAGTAGGATCCCACAATCTGTATCCCTTAACTCCATCACCATAACAAACAAATATATATTTCTTTGGTTTGGGGTCCAACTTAGAACGTTGATTTTAGAAATAAGAGCATAAGCATCACAACCAAAAAAAATTCATATTTGAGTAATCACAATAATGGCATGTTCATACCTCTTCAGAAATCTTATAGTCTATTACAATTGATGGTGATCAATTTACCAGATAGCAAGCGATAGTGTCTACTTCTTCCCACAACTCTTGTTGCAACTTGGCATTACTAAGTATGATCATTTCTCTCTCTAGAAGAGTCATTTTCATATGTTCAACCACACCATTTTGTTGAGGAGTGTACACTGGGGTTTTATTCCTTTCGATCCTATGTTCCTTGCAATAATTTTCAAATTCCAAATATGTGAACTCACCTCCATTGTTTACTCTTAAACACTTGATTGACCTTCTAGTTCTATTTTCAACCAGAACTCGAAATTGCTTAAATACATTAAACACGTTAGCTTTTATTTTGAGAATATAGACCCATATCCTTCTAGAGTAATCATGTATAAATGTCACAAAGTATGATGATCCTCCAAAATAAATAGTAGGGGATGACCCCTAAACGTCTGAATGAATATAATTACAATACCCTTACTTATATGACCACCTATTTTAAACTTTTGTCTACACTAATTCCCAAAAACACAATGCTTGCATAAATACAAATTCAAAGATATTAAATCTAGAAGTAACTTATGTTTTATCAGTCTCTTTCGCTCATTCTTTCTCATATGGCCCAGTTGTAGATGCCATAAACAAGTAGATTTATTTTCTTCCTTAGATACCAATGTTGTTTCATTTATTTCAATACTTCCTTCTAGCTTGTAAAGGTTCCAAATCTCTATAGCCATCATTAACACCAAAATGCCCTTGGAAACCTTCAATGATCTACCTTGACTTGTCAATTTATAACATCCAAAATCCAAAACAAATCAAATTCTTGTTAAGTTATGGTATATGTCTTACCTCTTTCAATGTCCTTACAATACCATAAAAAAAATTAATCTGAGTGCTCTCAATCCCAACAATATTACAAAAAAGATTGTTTCCCATCAGAACAATACCACCATCAATAGCTTGGTAAGAAGAAAATCAATTCCTATGTGAACACATTTGATGAGAAGCACCAGAATCTAATAATCATTCCTCATGATATTGTGAGATATTACAAATAGATAATACTTCATCAACCATACCTGAACTTGTCTCAACTAGATTTGCTTCAGTTTTGAAGTCATCCTTGGATTCTTGCCTCTTCCACCAATCCTTCTTGAGATTCCTTGATTTATTGAAGTACCAACATTGTTTCTTACTCTTTTTAACTTTTGACTTAGATCTTGTTGTGGCTATCAAATTCTCCCATTTTTTAATCAATCGACCCCTAGCGACCATCGCTTCTAGTGTATAGGTTTCTATATTGGATTTCATCCCCACCTTGTCAAACAACAAGGCTCCCACAAAAGAATCACAATCAAAAGTATATGTTGTGCTAAATCTAATAGAAGTGACTAAGTAGTCCCAAGATTCAAGAAATGAACACATGTAATGATCCCAAGCCATTATGCAAGGATCATCATGGTTTTGGTGTCTTTTTAAAACTTTTTCTGAGTGAGGTATTTCGTCAAACAGTTTGTTGATCTATTTGTTTACGGTGTTCACTTGTTGAATGGCCTCTTGATTTTGGCCTTAGGGTTTAATGATGTGTTTATATGTGTGTATGCAGCAAATAATAGAAATATATAACCATGGAACATACCTCAACCATATGCAATATGATAGATAAGCCAAACATCTTAAATCTTCTTTATTCATAAAATAGAAGAACCTGCTACAATGGAGATGTTGATCTGGAATGCTCAACAGATGGCCAAGATGATAGATAATAGATAACAAGTATGAGCTACTACAAAATGCTCCTGCTGATACAAAACAAGCCTCCAAAGGTTGAATAAGAAATGAATATCAAGACAAGCAGATCTGAATGCCAAACTCTCCAGTTGAAGAATGCCATGCTCCAACAGAAGGCTGAAACCCTCAATAAATCGACCCTGCTACCAAAAGTGTCCAATCACCCTAAGAAATATTCCAATTGATAGATCGGGAAACTGTAAGGACAACCCAGGTGTCCAAATCTCCAAATCCACTCTCAAACCCTGTACATCTGAACTCCTCCACTGAATGGTGCACCCCACTGGATGACTGAAGCCCTAGATAATTCAACTCTGATGAAGGAGGCCTCCAAATGATCTGAAACTCCCCAGGAATATAGATCGGGACACTGCAAATCACTAGGTGAAGTCTTAGGGTCCGATCTGGAGTGTAACCCCTCCAAACTGACCAGATCTGAATCTCAAAAATGCCCTCCTTCTCTTCAATTCATCCCACTGCTCAAGAAATAATATGAGCCATACAACTCTCTCAGAAAGAACTAGATCTGATGTCCAAGTCCCTACAATGAAAACCCAAGTGATATAATCCTCAAATACCCTGCCGATCTCCAACAACGAATCTCTCTACAAAGATGGTGCACCCCCCTTGCTGGAAACCCCCAATGGTGCACCCTCCTTCTCTTCCTGTGCCTCTGGCTGTGTAGAACCCTCCTGCACTGATGTAGAACCGAGATAGAATGGTGTGGGAGAGTATTGCATCTACCAGACCAAGCTTGGGACAAGCTAGGTGGAATCGTTCACCACCGAATCGTCCTCTAGGGTTTGTTAAGTCAAACCCCTCAAAACCCCCAATGTTGGGATCACTAGCTAGAAGCCAGAAATGAAAAGATAAACATACATGAATGAATGAGAAGAGGCCCTTTCCTTTATACTTTTGGCTCACCTTGTCCCTCCAAAGTGACTTTCATTTTATTAATATTTAATTAATTAATTAACCTTTTTACCTCTGAAAAGCTCCTTATCTCTCCTTGTGGCTTCCCTGGCCACTGAAAGTCACTTCTAGCCATCCAATCTTGTATTGTTTCTCCTCTCGATTCCAATGAGCTATTACACTGAGAGGTTCCTCCAAGTAATGTGCCCAAAATGACATCTTCAGTGATTTCAATTAACTTATAGCTCAAAATAATCAAAATCATGGAAATCGTCAGAATGCAACGAAACCAAAGCCAACCTATGCAGAATGGATCATAATGATGGAATATGATCACAAATGTAAGTTGGACCCCATAATGCCTCTCAAATACCCCTGTACTCACTATAACATCCATATGGCTACTCTGGTCATCATAAATCTCTGCACTGTGATGATGTCCCAAAGTGGGGACATTACAGTCCTCCCTGCTAGAAAATTGCTTGTCCTCAAGCAATACCCAAATCCCTCCAAGTAAAAAACCAGGATCCCATGTCCACCTATGGGGTCCATGGTAGAACCCATCCAAAGACGAACAATAGTACACTCTACCCCCTGGATCCCATATCAGGAAGTGAACTGCGATACTCTGCGAAGCATAGTCCTGAAAGATATCAACCCTGTGAACATCCTGCACATGAAACATGGCCTCATCTCGGAATGAGTCCATCCTACAAATCTCTACCAAGATCCACACTGTAACATATCCACTAACTGAAATCAAATTTTTTCATTGAATTCTCAATAATGAGAATTCTCGAAGCTTGCAGCAGCAAAATGCCAATCCCCGATCCACAGGTCTTTCATGCACCTACCCGGCTTTCTGCTCATAACCGTGGACTTTCCCTAATGAAAATTTTGGGGTTTTCGGGGTTTCATCCTTTCTGATGTCAAGAGTTCTAATGATCTCGATTCCTCAATCTCCGATGAGCTCTCTTCCGGCCTTAGCCCCTCCTGGCTATGCCCTTCGGTTCATATGACCGCTCTCATAAGACCGCAGCCTTATATCCTCCTATCGGGGTTTCGGACTTTCAAGTGACAAAATGCACTTGTCCTCATGATTCGCGATCCCTCAAATCCCGACGCGCTCTTTACGCACTAGCTCCCCTGGCTAGGCTCCTGGCCCATATGACTACTATCCCCGTGACCACAGTCTTACCTCCTTTCGGGGTTTTGGGTTTCAAATTCCCGATGAGCTCTAATTTCCATTAGCCCTCCAAATTAGACTCTTGGTCCATGTGACCTCCTCTATATGACCATAGTCATATTACCTATCGGGGCTTCGAGGTTTCCAATGACAAGGTGAAATCGTCCTCAGGATTCGCGATCCCTCGAATCCTGACTCCCCACTATGCTGACAGCTAGCAACTCCTGCCCGCCTTTAGCTTAATCAATGGTTGTGATCGTCTACTGGATCAACGGTCCCTGATCTCCCTCGGGGTTCAGGGTTTCAAACGTCGAAAAACATTAGTCTCTGCCATGTTGATTGCTGGCCCACATAATGGTGCTTCCTTCCTTATCTGTTGTGCTGACAGTTGGCTCCCACTCATCGAGGTTTCGGACTTTGCGATTCCATCCTGCATAAACACTTTGTCACCAGGATCCCCGATATCTCGATGACCCCTGGATTTTACCTATGCCTATGAGAGTTTAACTCCCACGCAACTCCTGACAGATCTGATGACAGTCGGGTATTTGGACCCAAATCCGACAGTCCAGATTTCTTCTTCTGCGCACACTCCAGAGACTAAACTCCGGGCATCTTCTCCCGATCCAACGACTGACGGGTATCTACTCAAGATCTGATGGCTCAGATCTTTCCCACCACATGCACTCTTCCACTACTTCATGGATGTGGAAAGATCAACGGTCCAAACGTTCTCATGGACCTTGTGGGGGGTCTACGATCCCGATTTCATCGCTATTTACGAAGATAGAGAGAAAAAGGGGCAAGGTATGTAACGCCCTTGTTATTTTCGTCAATCTGACTTTCGTGAATGACCATGGGTCTTCCGACAGGATCTCATCTGTCTATTCACTACTTATTCTTACGCTGCTACTTCAAAATCTTAAGAGGGTCATTTCTCCTCGTACAGGGTTATTAAGACTTGCACCTTCAAGTCCTCTTTTTTTTTTTCCAGGTTCTTGGTAAACCTTTCCAAGGAGGGAATCTCTGTAAAGAGATCTATACCGGGGCATTCCCGGAGACAGATAAGGGTAAACAGCTTCCCGAGAACGGGCTGGAAGCCTAACTTAGTTCAACCTAGGCATAATTAGATTCATTTTATCAACGTAAGTCATGCATGGCTTCCTCTATTATAAGCATATGTCTATTAATTATTATCAAAACACTGCACAGACATTCTTACACTGAAATCGTTCACAATTTCACAGTTCTATGGGTATATATATATATATATATCAGTATATGAATTTCAAGATGCAATGTGTAAAACACTTATCAGAAATAACACCAGAAGTGGGTGCAACTGCTGAGAGGGGTTCTCGTTTCCACCCAACTGTAGGCGTAGCGACTTCGAGCAGATTTACCACTAGACACCCTCGAGCTGAGACCACGATGCTCTGAGACTGCGTCTCTGTATCTTCCAGTGACCAGGAGTGAAGGTTGCAATCCTCCCTCCTCTCATATCACTCACTCTGCATAATGCCAGAGTTCCCCTCGCATCTTCCCCCTCCAATCGCTTCTTCCCCACGCCTTATCCTCTTGCGAGGTTGTGTGTGGCGCGATAACCCTCGCGCTGATTATGCCTAACGGGTCTACGGATAGGTGGTTCACCTTCCCATCCCTCATTAATCCATCAACCTGCCAGCTTGCAAGGCATTAAATTCAGGGCCAGCGAGTCGCTTTTGGTTCTCTGGGAAAGTGGAGTCCAAATACGGTGTTAATTCTCAGTGGAAGTTAACGCCACCTTTCCAAGTGCCCTCCACCGCCATCGTGGTCTCTTTTTCAGCACATCCCCTCTTAGCAGTCCTGCAATAAATTCAAAATGTTATTCACATTCATTGACCTCTTCCTCAAGGTCCATTTACATCACATATTCACATTTATGAGTTTGCCATAGTTCTTGGACAGTCTAGTTATATTTACAAGATGGGGGAAACAGGGTGTTACAATTCCCTCCCCCTTAAAAGGAACATCATCCTCGATGTTCTTATCTACTAACGTGAATTGCATGTACAGAAGTAAACAAAATCGGATATGCCTGTCTCATGGCATCCTCCATTTCCCATGTAGCCTTATCTGAGCCAAAATGTTTCCACTGCACCTTGACCTATGCAATGGTTATGTTCCGAAGCAGGGTTTCCTTTCTGTCCAGTATGCATTGGGGTTCTGGTAGAAATTATCCCTCCAGTTCCACCTGGATCATAGACCAGTCAATTATATGATTAGCATCATGTACATATTTCTTCAATAATGAAACATGGAAAACATTATGTGCT
>ML795010.1:181187-194103 GCA_009831015.1 Picea engelmannii | reverse complement strand
ATGTAGGGTACATATCTCAATAAGTCGAGGAATTTGTTGACATATTCCTCCATAGTAAGTTGTCCCAGTTTGAGTTCATAAAACTCTTTAGCCTTCTCGTCGAAATATCTTTCCGACAAATACTTCTTCCGGAAGTACTTCTCGAACCGTTTCCAAGACAGGTCCTCCTCGCGGACCCCTTTCATGTTCTTAAGATCTTCCCACCATATGGAAGCTTTTCCATTCAGATTGAAAGTGGCCACTCGGGCTTTCAAATTTTCTGAAAAATCATGGACTCTGAAATATTTCTTCAGTCCAAGTAGCCAGGCCTCGGCTTCCTCCCCCTTCTTTATCTCACCGTCGAAGGAGGGAGGTTTGGCCTTTCTGAATTCCTCAAATTTATGACTCTTGGAAGTCTTTTTCTTCTTCTGTTTTCTGCGAGAATAGGAATTGGTCCTGTTGCTGGAAGAGCCTTCTGAATCACCATCTTCCTTCTCAGTGGAATCGTCTGCCACTGGTCATTTATCTCTGGGGTGGACCTTTCTTGATGTTCTTCTTTCAGTAGGGCCGCTGAAACGACCATGATTCTGCATCTCAGGTTCATGTTGCATTTTTCACTGTAGGTCAGATAAGCTCTGTAGTAGAACTGCATTAATTTCGGTTTGATTTTCTTGTTCTTTCATCATCCTTTCATTATCGGCCTTGCAGCTTTGCAATTCAACCATGAGACTCCTCACAGTCTCAGCTAGGTCTGGAGGGGTTCCTATTCCTCTTCTTTCATCAGACTCTTCGCCTCTGTTGTGGGAGCCTTCCCCAACCTCTTGGTGAGTAACCATACTCTGCGTCTCTAGATTCCCGTGGCTAATCATCCGCTAGAGTGAAAAAGACAACATTGGTAATTAGTCAAGAGTTAAATTCATTTTTATAATTTGCGCATAAATTCATAATTCTTTCACATGCATACACAGTCGGGTTCTCATTTTCCAAGTTTTTAATCCTCAACAAGAGGGTTAAGTTAGGGGAGTTACACCTCGTAGGAGTGCTTCGAAAGGAACTTATGCGCCACTCGTTCATGAGCCCAATCAGGCCGAGTGTTGTAACAATGCTCGGATACCACTTTGTAACATATCCACTACCTGAAATCAAAGTTTTTCGTTGAATTCTCAATAATGAGAATTCTCGAAGCTTGCAGCAGCAAAATGCCAATCCCCGATCCACAGGTCTTTCATGCACCTACCCGGCTTTCTGCTCATAACCGTGGAATTTCCCTGATGACAATTTTGGGGTTTTCAGGGTTTCGTCCTTTCTGATGTCGAGAGTTCTGATGCTCTCGATTCCCCAATCTCCGATGAGCTCTCTTTCGGCCTTAGCCCCTCCTGGCTATGCCCTTCGGTTCATATGACTGCTCTCATAAGACCGCAGCCTTATATCCTCCTATCGGGGTTTCAGACCTTCAAGTGCCAAAATGAACTTGTCCTCAGGATTCGCGATCCCTTGAATCCCGACATGCTCTTTACGCACTAGCTCCCCTGGCTAGGCTCCTGGCCCATATGACTACTATCCCCATGACCGCAGTCTTACCTCCTTTCGGGGTTTTGGGTTTCAAATTCCCGATGAGATCTAATTTCCACTAGCCCTCCAGATTAGACTCTTGGTCCACATGACCTCCTCTATATGACCATAGTCATATTACCTATCGGGGCTTCGGGGTTTCCAATGCCAAGGTGCAATCGTCCTTAGGATTCGTGATCCCTCAAATCCCAACTCCCCGCTATGCTGACAGCTAGCAACTCTTGCCCGCCTTTAGCTTAATCAACGGCCGTGATCGTCTACTGGATCAACGGTCCCTGATCTCCCTCGGGGTTCTGGGTTTCAAACATCGAAAAACATTTTCCTACGGGACTATCGATCCCTCAAATCCCAATTCTCCGCCATGTTGACAGCTAGCCCACACAATGGCGCTTCCTTCCTTGTCTGTTGTGCTGACAACTGGCTCCCACTCATCGAGGTTTCGGACTTCGTGATTCCATCCTGCATAAACAATTTCTCACCAGGATCCCCGATATCCCGATGACCCCGGGATTTTACCTATGCCTATGAGAGTTTAACTCCCACGCAACTCCTGACAGATCCGATGACGGTTGGGTATTTGGACCCAGATCCGACGGTCCAGATCTCTTCTTCTGCGCACACTCCAGAGACTAAACTTCGAGCATCTTCTCCCGATCCAACGACTGATGGGTATCTGCTCAAGATCTGACGGCTCAGATCTATCCCACCACGCACACTCTTCCACTACTTCGTGGATGTGGAAAGATCAACGGTCCAAATGTTCTCATGGACCTTGGGGGGGGTCTATGATCTCGATTTCATCGCTATTTACGAAGATAGAAAGAAAAAGGGGCAAGGTATGTAACGCCCTTGTTACTTTCATCAATCTGACGGTTGTGAAGGACCATGGGTCTTTCGACAGGATCTCATCCGTCTATTTGCTACTTATTCTTACGTTGCTACCTCGAAATATTAAGAGGGTCATTCCTCCTCGTACAGAGTTATTAAGACTTGCACCTTCAAGTCTTTTTTTTTTTTTCCAGGTTCTTGGTAAACCTTTCCAAGGAGGGAATCTCTATAAAGAGATCTATACCGGGGCATTCCCGGAGACAGATAAGGGTAAATAGTTTCCCGATAACGGGCTGGAAGCCTAACTTAGTTCAACCTAGGCATAATTAGATTCATTTTATCAACGTAAGTCATGCATGGATTCCTCTATTATAAGCATATGTCTATTAATTATTATCAAAACACTACACAGACATTCTTACACTAAAATCATTCACAATTTCACAGTTCTATGGGTATATATATATATCAGTATATGAATTTCAAGATGCAATGTGTAAAACACTTATCGGAAATAACACCAGAAGTGGGTGCAACTGCTGAGAGGGGTGCTCGTTTCCACCCAACCGTAGGCGTAGCGACTCCCAGCGGATTTACCACTAGCCACCCCCGAGTTGAGACCACGATGCTCTGAGACTGCGTCTCTCTGTCTGCCAGTGACCAGGAGTGAAGGTTGCAATCCTCCCTCCTCTGATATCACTCACTCTGCGTAATGCCAGAGTTCCCCTCGCGTCTTCCCCCTCCAATCGCTTCTTCCCCACACCTTATCCTCTTGCGAGGTTGTGTGTGGCGCAATTACCCTCACACTGATCAGGCCTGATGGCTCTACGGATAGGCGGTTCACCTTCCCATCCCTCATTAAGCCATCAACCTTCCAGCCTGCAAGGCATGAAATTCAGGGCCAGCAAGCCGCTTTTGGTTCTCTGAGCCAGTGGAGTCCAAATACGGTGTTAATTCTCGATGGAATTTAACGCCACCTTTCTAGGTGCCCTCCACCGCCATCGTGGTCTCTTTTTTGGCACATCCCCTCTCATCAGTCCTGCAATAAATTCAAAATGTTATTCACATTCATTGACCTCTTCCTCAAGGTCCATTTACATCACATATTCACATTTATGAGTTTGCCATAGTTCTTGGCCAGTCCAGTTATATTTACAAGATGGGGGAAACAGGGTGTTACACACACGGTCTCCATCAACTGCACATGATGATGCCAGAATGAAGTACTACAAGATCTCTGTGAGGCACCCTCAAGCGTTGTGTTCCCCTCAACACTGAAGCTAAATGGAAAGTTAGAATAACTTTCCCCTGCAATGGTCCACTCTCCCCTGTCGGTCAATGAACTACTCAATCCTGCAATCCCTAGGTCCCATGCTAACCTCTGTCGACGATCCTCCTGCTGACACTGCACTACTCTATCCACGAGTGTCTGTCCCCTACATACATACATGATCCTCCTCGCCTGGATCCTCAAGCTGAAAGACCTGTGACCATTGAACCTATTGCCCAGAAACTGTATCAACATAGACACCTTTGTAGAAGAAGTACCTGTCCAAACGTCTCCATGCCCTATTATGATGATCAAGAGGAAGAAAAGGTCTTGCCCCATAGGAAAAGTACCTGCTGGTCCACTCCAAACCAACCCAAGGTGGATTGTGTGGCTCTCTGGTGCCACCTGGGTCATCATGTAGTGAAACATCCTGCTAACCAAGTGAACTCTCGGATCCCATGGAAAACTTGGAAGTTTATCATTTCCAGTCTCTGCTAGCTGCTCCTGTGTTGGACTGATCACTGTCGGAATCCCTCTGCACTCATCTGCCATCACCTGGTCTATGATGCTCATCATCACACACCAATTATCAACTTTCTGTCTAACACGGTCCACCTCTGACCTTCCATATGTCGTAAAATTACTCATGTCATGTAGTCTCAACCTACTCACTCTCCATGCCCCCAGCCACGGCCTATCCCTCCTCATGTTGTTTTCTATGATAAAAGTGTCAGGACAGGCTAACAGAAACATCTGCAGCTGACTGTAGGACTGGGAGGTGTCACATGCTTTGGTTAATCCCAAGGATTCAACCAGAAGCTCATTTATCAATATCCATGAAAGATGCTCTCTTGTGGTCATCACTGAATCCCAACCATCTAGTACAACCAGAAGTAACCCCTTTGACTGTTGGTCAACCAACCTCCATATCTCATCTCCCATGCAACCGCTGAAATGGTGAAGGTGATCCCCCACAACTATGTGTTGCTGCAAATGAGTGACATCTGCATACTCCCCTAAGTGTGTCTCCTCCCTACAAGTCAATACACCTGTCTGAACCTGACTGTATATCTCGGCATGTCTTTGTGCACTGTCAATCCTCACTGTATGCTCTAGAATACTCATGTCATCTCCCGTAGACTCGTGTTGCATCACAGATACTCTCTCCCTGAGAGTATGAAAATCATCCATGGCAATCCCCTCATCTGAACTACCATATGCCACTGATGCTCTCCAACAATCATTTTCCATCACTGCATGCATGTCATCAATACATCTAGTGGTTGTCGTGATCATAGCCTCACTAACTCTCAACTATGTTGCTGAGTGGTGTGACCCCTAATCATGGTCATGTTGAGGTGCCACCTCATATCCCTCACTGCCACTATCAATCTCGCTGATGTCAACTCTAGAGTCCCCATAGACACTCTCTGCATAAGATAATGTGCTCAACTGCCCACTATCTATGGTGCTATTGGGTCTATCCATACGTAACTGCACGTCATTCTCAACTGCAAGCTCCCTCTGAATCATACTATATCCGGTGTGAGCAGTTGTATCCTCCTGTGCACTCAACCTGCTACTATCATCTGCACCTGGATCCCATATAGATGTATCCAGACACATGCTATGGTCATCCTGGATACTAAAGAGTGCATCCTCATCACTGCAAGCCGATCCTAGAAGTAAGTGCTCCATCAACCTGTCAGCCTCTACAATCATCTCAACCAATGGAGTCTCCAACAATTGTGACTCCATCTCCTCTGGCTGACCTGTATGTGTGAGGTCAACTGCTTGTACGTCATGTACCCCCTCCTAGATCTGTGGGTCTACCTGTCCATGGTGTGCATCCCTCACACTAGGCTCATCCAACATACCTGACGTGCCACTGATCTCCTCATGTGACATGGCTATCATGGGTGTCTGAACAAGTGATAGATGTGTCACGGCCCCCATAGGAATCTCGTCATCTCTAGGTGCTAACACGTGTGAATCTTTACTAGTGTCACCACTCTGCTGAGGTGTAAGGTCATCAATGGTATGTGATAAGTCTGTTGAGACACTGATTCTATCATATTGTCCATCCAACTGCCTATCCGCTACACAAGGGCCATCATCCTCCTCAAGCGTGCAAGCATCACTAGCCTCTATGCAAGAGTCATCATCACTATCCTCTGAGGTAGAGTCACTATCACTAGCCTCTATGCAAGATTCACTGTCATCATCTGACTGCTCTAAATCCACATCTATCGCTCCATCCTCACACAAGTCATCATCACTGTCATGACATGCCTCAATAATGCGCTCCTGATCTTTACCCCTACGCATATGATCTAGTTCCCACAGCCCCTTGCAACTGTGGCAAGGTTGCATGCTCCTAATGGGTGTGGGGTTTCTTTGTTCTTCCCACCATCTAGTTGCTTCTTTTTTCTTTTTATCTGCTATGATGATCCCCTCTAAAATATCCTCTTCACTCCAACTGGGATTTCTAAAGGCTACATACTGAAGAAAGGTTATGATAGCCCTATGTTCCTCGCTAAGGCTGAAATACATTATCTCCAAGCATGTCATCTCAATGGCTATCCTATCCATTTCATTCCAACTATCCATAAATACCCCTCAGGTTTTCAAGATTTAATCTCTGATACCACTATAATGATCCCAAGCCATTATGCAAGGATCATCACGGTTTTGGTGTCTTTTTAAAACTTTTTCTGAGTGAGGTATTTCGTCAAACAGTTTGTTGATCTATTTGTTTACTGTGTTCACTTGCTGAATGGCCTCTTGATTTCGGCCTTAGGGTTTAATGATGTGTTTATATGTGTGTATGCAGAAAATAACATAAAGAGATAACCATGGAACATACCTCAACCATATGCAATATGATAGACAAGCCAAAACATCTCAAATCTTCTTTATTCATAAAATAGAAGAACTTGCTACAATGGAGATGTCAATCTGGAATGCTCAACAGATGGTCAAGATGATAGACAAAAGATAACAACTATGAGCTACTACAAAATGCTCCCGTTGATACAAAACAAGCCTCCAAAGTCTTAATAAGAAATGAAGATCAAGACAAGCAGATCTGAATGCCAAACTCTCCAGCTGAAGAATGCCCCACTCCAATAAAAGGCTAAAACCCTCAATAGATCGGCCCTGCTGCCAAAAGTGTCAAATCACCCTAGGAAATATGCCAACTGATAGATCGGGCAACTGTAAGGACAACCCAGGTGTCCAAATCTCCAAATCTACTCTCAAACCCTGTAGATCTTAACTCCTCTACTAAATGGTGCGCCCCACTGGATGACTGAAGCCCTAGATAATTCGGCCCTGATGAAGGAGGCCTCCAAATGCTCTGAAACTCCCCAGGAATATAGATCGGGACACTGCATTTCACTAGGTGAAGTCTCAGGGTCAGATCTGGAGTGTAACCCCTCCAAATTGACTAGATCTGAATCTCAAAAATGTCCTCCTTCTCTTCAATTCGTCCCACTACTCAAGAAATAATATGAGCCATACAACTCTCTTAGAAAGCACTAGATCTGATGTCCAAGGCCCTGCAATGAAAAACCAAGTGATAGAATCCTCAAAGACCCTGCCAATCTCCTACAATGAATCTCTCTCCAAAGATGGTGTGCCCCCCTTGCTGGAAACCCCCAATGGTGCGCCCCCCTTCTCTTCCTGTGCCTGTGGCTATGTAGAACCCTCCTGCACTGATGTAGAACCGAGCTAGAATGGTGTGGGAGAGTATTGCATCTTCGAGACCAATCTTGGGACAAGCTAGGTGGAATCTTTCACCACCGAATCGTCCTCTAGGGTTTGTTAAGTCAAAACCCTCAAAACCTCCAATGTTGGGCTCACTAGCTAGAAGCCATAAATGAAAATATAAACATACATGAATGAATGAGAAGAGGCCCTTGCCTTTCCTTTACACTTTTGTCTTACCTTGCCCCTCCAAAGTGACTTTCATTTTATTAATATTTAATTAATTAATTAAATCACTTTAATTAATTAATTAACCTTTTTACCTCTGAAAAGCTCCTTATCTCTCCTTGTGGCTTCCCTGGCCATTGAAAGTCACTTCTATCCATCCCATCCTGTAGTGTTTCTCCTCCTGATTCCAATGAGTTATTACACTGAGAAGTTCCTCCAAGTAATGTGCCCAAAATGACCTCTTCAGTGATTTCAATTAACTTATAGCTCAAAATAGTCAAAATCATGGAAATCGTCGAAATGCAACGAAACCAAAGCCAACCTGTGCGGAATGTATCATAATGATGGAATATGATCATCAATGCAAGCTAGACCCCACAATATCTCTCAAATACCCCTGTACTCACTATAACATCCATCTGTCTACTCTGGTCATCATAAATCTTTGCACTGTGATGATGTCCCAAAGTGGGGAAATTACAACACAATAATGTGAATTCCTTGTCTTTATCTTCAATTTTTACACCCATGCTAGTTAATGAGTACATAAGAGTATTGGAAATATTTAAACGATCAACAATTTTGATACCTTATTTCATTTGTAAATTATACCATTGCCTCTTCAAATAGATTCAGTTTGTCAAGGATTTTGTCATGTAAAGACTCTCCATTTTTCTCCATAAGTATGTTGTCGTTTCCTCTCCAACAATATTGAAAAGAACATCATATACCAAACAAAACCAAATGGTACTAAGAGCTCTTGTATCAAAATATTCCTAACCCTCGTCAGTCATACCTACAAGTTTCTTTGTCTTTCGTGCCAACGACTTGTGTAGTCCTTGTTGTATCAGGAGATAGTGCATATTGAGCTTCCATAGTTCGAAGATATTCTTCTCATTGAACTTCTCCACCTTGAACTTTTCATTTAAAACCTTCGTCATTTGGTGTTGCAGAGTAAACACCAAACTCTAACACAATCGTCACAAAAAATGGCTCTAATACCACTTGTTACAAATGTGAGCCCATAGAATCATATACATTTGCAACACAAATTAGTTGCAAAGAAATAATGAAAAAGATAAAACAAAACAAGACATGGATTTACGTGGTAAAATCTTGACAATATACTAAGGAAACATCTATGAAGCAATGTATCGATATTCTTATTGCTCATAGGTAAAGATTACAATTTTCCCACAAAAACCATTAGAAAATTTCCATATGCCTCTATAATGCCTTCAACATAATTGTCATTGTTACATAAACTACCATTGCTACATGAAATAAAGTAAACAAAATTTAATTAGTTCTAGACTCTCAATCCATGAAATTTAATTAATCCCAGAATCCTAATCAGCATAGAATGTTAATGGTTAATTACGCCCATTGACAATGAGCACAATTAATCACCTTTTAATCTAAAATTCTAATTTTATGGCTAACAATTGAAGATGCATGGATGAAATTTAATGCTCATAACTTCCTTGCATTTCTGAATACTTCCGTTACCTTGTTTACTTTTTCACATTTACTTAATATGATTAAAAAATTACTTCTCTACCCATTGATTGAAAGGTTAACCGATTAAGAAAAATTAATATGTATAAAACTTTGCATTGCCACATTCCTTGAGATTAAGTGTTTGTAGCTGAACGTAGTGGTAGCTACTGGACGTAGTAGCTACAGTGGTAGCTGGACGTAGTGGAAGCTGAGCGTCGTTTCAACTAGCACAGCGGCGTTTCAGTGACCAATACCTTTCGGCATTCTCCAGCCACGAGTCGGCTCTGCTAGTTAAATATGATTAACCAACAACATATGGTCAACCAACCTACTCAAATTTACATATAACAATACCACAATACCACACAATTTGACACTCATTAATTTGCATAAAATAGTAGGCATGAAAAACAAATAACGACCATCAAAATTTCACTTCACAGTTAGTATAAATTTGAAATTACAGCCTTGGATACAAGGACCAAGGGATACCAAGGTAACCCAGCCCGTCATCAAAATTTCACTTCACAGTTAGTATAAATTTGAAATTACAGCCTTGGATACAAGGACCAAGGGATACCAAGGTAACCCACCCAGTCGAGGACTTTTTCTGTGCTAATATTGAAACTCCTAGAAATTCGGACTAGCTGCTTTGGGCTCCGTAGATGCTTGTTCAGTATTTTATGGATTCTGTAGATACTTGCTCGGTCTTTCACTCGCATTTCCAACAACTCCTTGGCACTTTCCATGATCCTCTCTGAGGATTGAACAGTTAACTTAAGTAACTGAAACTGAATCTTCACGAAATTCTCCATCACGTGTGTATGCATGTTTTCCAGATTAACAGCGCACCCACTATTCACGATCAGGGATGGAATTTGACAAGCAAGTATGCCCATCACTTGCCAATTTGCCCGTGCATATGTTTTTGTCCATACTCGTCCTAAATTATGGCTTCAGAGAGGAGGATTCCGAAGGTTTCAAAGTACCTCTTGGCATCTATTTGACAAATGCCTACACACATTCCTGGTATATGTTTGTAGATATGTTTGCAAGCAAGGTGTTTTGGTTTTTTTTTCTGGTATATGTCTGTAGATATGTTTGCAAAGTGGATATGTTTGCAAGGTGTTTTGGGAATTTTTGTGCATGCAATGTGTTTGATGGAAATTTTTTTGGATGCAAAGTGTTTGACAAAATTTTTGCAAACAAAGTGTTTGACAAAATGACTATCACCACTTTTGATGGTCTAGTTTTTTGTAACAGCTCCAAGTCTATTTGTGTGTTCAACAAAGAGGGTAAACAACTCAAAGATCTATTTTAGTTTTTTTATTATCATAATTTCAAAGATTCAACCATTATCTTAGCACTCTACATGCATGGAGGAGTGGTGAGCATGGGGATACTTTTTTGGGATGCAATAAAAAATAGTTCTCCTATTCCAATTGCTTCAAATATTTCAACTATTTTTAGTGTTTATATCTGGAGGCGTGGTGAGGAGATGTTGTTGATGGAGATTACAATGTACCACAGCTGATGTTGTTGATGGAGATTACACTGTACCATAGCTATTGTTAACAACTTTACATTTTTCACATGATACTTAAATCCATGGGCCTTGCCTAAATACAATATATAAAATATGCCCAAAATATATAAACAAAAATGGAACAATTGTGAAAATCCTTTTGTAGAAGGACCAAATTGATACCATTACGTTATTTATTGTGTCGAGACATTCAAGTCTAGATCAGTTGTTTCTGTTGTAGAAGAGGTTTCATATAAGTTCTATGGAGTGCTATTATCTATTGGAGGGTTCATAATTTATCATGGCCTGGCACAAAATTCACCTAATTAAAGTCAAAGTGCTAAGAATTTGTCTTGAAGCTACAAAATAGTCCATCTCTGACTTACATATTCTTCCATAATTGTGAGCATTTGTGCCAAGAGGTTGTTGAATCGAATTTGCAATGAGAGAACATTGTTTTGGGTGTCTGCAATATCCTCTTCCATCTGTTCCACTTTCCCTTCCCAACGCCTTGTATCCCTGGCCACCATATATTGTCGCAGACACCTGAACATGACCTATGAAGTAACAACCAGATCGAAAGATCATAGCTGATTGAGATCTTCCTCGCCAAAATGGAGAAGCCAAGATGAATGCCAACAATGCCTAAGGTAAAAAAAAACCACACATGATCTAAGTCACCTTTATATGCTTGCCACCTTTAGAAATAAATTCCCCACATGCATATTGAGTCACCATCATACTCTTTCCACCTTTAGATATCATTAATGCAAGCTACAATAGATCTAAGTGTGCCCATGTTCGTCCCACATTGTAGAGAAAGTAAGGAATGAGGCTGGGGAAAATATCGTTCCCATCGAGGGATGTTAAGGAAAGCTCATGGGACCACATGAAAAACATGTGTCCATAACTTTAGGATGACAATATGATGGCTTCCCATGTTATATTTTATTTGATGGCCTGAGGTAAAAAAAACCCACACGCAATCTAAGTCACCTTCATATGCTCACCACCTTTAGAAACAAATTCCCCACACGTAGACTGAGTCACCACCATACTCTTTCCACCTTCAGATATCATTACAGGAAGCTACGATAGCTTTGAGTGTGCCCATGTTCGTCCCACATTGCAGAGAAGGTAAGGAATGAGGTTGCGGAAAAGATCATTCCCATCGAGGGAAGTTAAGGAAAGCTCATGGGACCACATGCCAAACATGTGTCCATAACTTTAGGATGACAACATGATGGCTTCCCATGTTAATATTTGATTTGATGGTGATGAGTGGAGGGTGGGGCTCCTGAAAGAGGGGGGATCCCCCCTTTTTATTTTTATTTTTTTATGAAAACATGATCCCTTGGGTCCTAAGATATTCTTGGGGGAGAAGAACCAAAGCCTTCCCCTTTTCAATATTTTTGTGTGAGTTTGATATCTCATGGAATTGCTTCAATATTTTGAGATATGTTGACCGAGAGAACCCCTTCCTAAATTTTGATGGCCTAGTTGGCTTGTCTATCAGCCTCTTGGTTATTAGACCTTAATACATGAAAGAATTCAATTGTGTGGAAGGGTCGAGTTTCTTTCTAAATTCTACAAAAGATGACTCTAAGATTGATGTTCCTCATAAGAGAATTATGTATTGCATGATTAATTGTCAATTTAAAATCCTCAACTACTATGAAGACAAAAATTCCTTATGCATTTTCCAAAATCAAACCCTATAACAAGGTGTAGGCTTCACCTTAGTTATTTGAAAAATGACCAAATACTACATGTAAAAGTGGATTCTAGATTTCCTCCTTAATCATACAACACCTCTCTTACCTACCATCCCAAAAAAAAATTAAAATTTTAAAAAGTAAAATTATTCATATTTCTTTACATAATAAATTAATTTAAACAACCAACCAATAAAAATATTTTGAATCTCCATATGTAAATAGGGATGTGTTCCAAACATTTACTATAAGCTTTATCCATAATAACTACATTTCATAAGAAAGATTATTATATTCATTATTTGGAATAGAAGATGGAATAACAAACCCCCTTAAGCAAAAGTAAGAGACCTGCAATCAATTCATTCATCCGAGAAATTCGATGAAAATAAAGTATATCAAGAAAATTATAATCAATTAAGTATCACAAGATTTGTAATCTACTAAGTATGTGATAGGTGTATAAAAGGTTTAAACACTTAAAAAAAAATAAGAATCAATATCTCATTAACATTAAGAGAGTAAAAGTTTGATGAATAAGAAAAAATTAAAATTAAGAGAGTAAAAGTTTGATATATATATATATATATA
>ML795010.1:166920-181068 GCA_009831015.1 Picea engelmannii | reverse complement strand
AAAATATAGAAAATTTAAATTTTTAACCATTAATTTGATAAATAAAGTTAACCTAGATAAAGAGTTTTAATAAAAAAAATTATAATGCAAATACAATGTATAATGTATAATGTATCTATTAATTTTATAAATAATTTGAAAAAAATAAATAAAAAATAAAACCTAAATAATTATTTAAATAAGTAATTTGAAAAAAAAAATAATCATAATAAATAAAATATAAGTAATTGTTTGAAGCATAGTGACTTATACACTATTTCAATGAATGAACACAATATCACTTAATCTAAGTAACAATATTTTGTAAATTATCTATAACACCATATCATCTAAAAGTGAATTAAGAAGATTTAAAGGAAGAATAATTTTTTTTAATCATACTCAAATAAAAAAATCTCACTATTTTCAATGATATTTTAATCATAATAATTAAAATTAAATTATGTCATAAAATATTTTTATTTAATCATATTTTAGGGAAAAAAAATTAATTATATAATTAAAATGAAAATTACTAAACTTTTGTTAATTAAAATTTAATAGAGTTTCTAAAAATTATGTATAAGAAAGATTGTTTTGAACTATTTAAGATGGGATAATTTTAAATAGTAAAATATTTTGGGATAATTTTATAAAAATATTTAAATTTCTAAGGATTTAAAATGTACCTATTAATGTGTTTGACGAAATTTCTGCAAATAAGGTGTTTTGGGGATCTTTTTTGCATGCAAAGTGTTCGACAAAATCTCTGCAAACAAGGTGTTTGGCAAAATGCCTATCACCACTTTTGATGTTCTAGTTTTTTGTAACAGCTCCGAGTCTATTTGTCAAGTGTTCAACAAAGAGGGTAAAGAACTCGAAGATCTATTTCAATTTTTCTGTATTATCATAATTGCAAAGATTCAACCATTATCTTAGCACTCCACTTGCACGGAGGAGTGGTGGGCACTGAGATACATTTTTGGGATGCAATCAAACACAATTCTTCTATTCCAACTGCTTCAAATATTTCAGCTATTTTTAGTGCTTATATTGGGCATGGTGAGGAGATGTTGGTGATGCATATTACAATGTGAGAGGTCATCCATCTACATTCCTTATATGAAAAATATGTCTTTATTTGTCAATTTAATGGGTATTCACCTCCCACTTCTATATTATATCAATGGATGCATTCATCTTGGACAAAGAAATGTGAATTTATCTTTATTCCAAATGTTTTTTTTATTATTAAATTATTTGATCATGTTGATCATTAGAGATTTTTTAGGGAAGCTTGGGATTTTTATGACTCATTGGGTCAATATTTTGATTCAATTCTTGAGAGAAATTTCGTAGGATTATGTATGTATACTCACAGTGGTGTTGAGATTGACATTAGTAAGGGTCTTTTGGACAAAGTTCTTCTCAAATGGAAAAAAAAATCAATACACTCAAGTATTATATTATGAGAACAAAAAAATTCAGTATTGAATATGTCATCTACAAGCTACTTGTTCTCATGTTTGTGTTCATACTCCTAGGAAAAAAGGGAACAAAAACATAATCAAGAGGATGAATCTTCCAAAAATTGATGATGAGTGGAATGAGAATCAACAATCACAATTGCTGAAAAATAAATCCACTTCTCCTTCAGGGACTACTATAAAAGACATGGATAATAAAATTTCCTTCTGTAAGGAGTTAGTTGTTCTTGAAGCTTCCATAGATGGCATCATAATTAGTTATCGTGGATTAGGTGGAAAGAGGTAAAAAAAAAGAATTAATGATTATTTTGTAAAGGGTAAAAAATAATTTGTAAATTACAAATGCATTTTTATTCATACCCTTTTGCAAGTGTAATTTGCATAAGTACTTTTATAAATTGCATTAGCACTTACACTCACACTTTTTTATATTGTGCCATAAGCACATGAAAAATGTGATCTCTTTATCTAATGAATACAAATTGTGACTTTTATTTTGGAAAAAAAATACATATATTAACTCACCACATAGTTAACAATGTGAGAGGCACCACTCCTAATAACTATAATATCAAATTAACACTTCAAAATAATTTATTTTTTTTTAAGTAAAAACAGATCATATTATATTAATACTTCAAAATTACACCATGACATGGAGGTGCCAGTTGTCCCGCCTGTGAAGGAAATCGAGACAGCTGTCCAGTCCGAATTAGCATGCAAATTCAAAACATTTTTTTGCCACCTTGCCCGGAGGAAACCAGGGTGCATGGCCAGTTTCAACAGTAGTTTGATAATGCCTATGCTATCGCTACCATGGCTATGAGCTAGAAGGGCTATAGCTCTGATAAACATCAAAAGAGAAAGAGTTTTGAACAATGTTGAACAGGAGAACCTATTAATCGGTGTCCTCGCGATCATCCGTCTCCTTGTCGTGTCTGACAGGAATGGCATAGAGTTGAGCGCAGGTGGGGCATTATCATCATGGGGTGGCGCTGGAGTAGGAAACGTACAACATGTCCAGGCATTGGTTAATGCGGACATCTCTGAAGATTTGGTCGTCCACCATGCTGTGGACCTCGAAAATCAGGTTCAGGTGCTCTGGGTGAAGAAGTGGTGGCGGGGGTGGTGACTTTTGCTCATCGTCCTCCTCCTAGTGTGCATGCTATGTTTGTTGTAGCTTCAATTCCTCGTGGCCTTCCGGAAGCTCTTCCTCTACCAAACAGGTGGTGAATTCCTCAATGGGAGCGTCGTTGGGACCGTGTGCTTCTCGCGGGTGGGGAGGTAGTGATTCTGCTCCAAAACACACAGGGGGGTCCAATTGTCTGGAACCCTGAACATGCGACTTTCAGAAAAATTGTGGGGGAGTTCCGCCGAAGGAATTTCTCAACATATGTTATGGGGAGTGAGTCTGCTTCTTTGGACTCCCTAGGTCTCTTTTGCTTGGCAAGAACCAGAGATTTCTCGAACTTCTTATGCCTTTTTCGTCGTGAGTCGACTGCGTACCACCCTGCGCCTCTGCGGGGTTTTCCTCTTTCTCATGACATGGTGAGAACGAGGACGAGAGCCAAAACTTCCCCTGCGATGTTGTTCTTTCTTGGCTCTGTAAGCTTCCAATTCATCCCAAAGCCACTGAGAAGGTTGATAAGGGTGAAAATGGTGGTTGTAGCCATTAAGGCCACGAGCTTAATGCTATGGTTGTCCGGTCTTCTCGCGCGAGTGAGAGGCCTTGTCAAAAGGTAGAGGCCGACTAAATTGATGCCCCTCATAACTAACGGGGATATGAGGGTGATTGGCCACCATTAATATCCCCTCTTAGAGCTACTCCACGTGCCCACCCTACTCTGTGTGGCACCCCATCCAGGGAACACTTCAAAATAATATTAGGATTATTAAATTTATCCATATCTTTATTATTAAGTAAATATATGACTATATTTCTCTTAACAAATACTAAAAGAAATTAAAAGGTATGATTATATTTCGTATTACAAATACTAAAGGGAACTAAAATGGGAGAAATGGCTATGAAAAGTCAACAAAAATCTTTAATTTTGGATCCTTATCATTTCATCCTTTCATGGATGGGCTAATCAAGGTAAATCAATTGTACATATATTTCTTATTTTTGTATTTTTATATATTTACATAATAAATTAAGTATATCTTTGGATGGATGGGCTAGTCACACTTGAAATCAATTGTACATACATTTCTTATTTTTGTATTTTATATATTGATATGATAAAAATTAAGTATATGAAAAAGCATGTATACTTTACATAATTGAATTGAATTAATTAGAAAACAAATAATCATGAAGTATATGAAAAATCATTTACACTCTAAAAGAAAAAGAATGAGAAAGAAGATTGAGATTTTTTATTTTTTTTTAACAAAAAGAGAGGGAATTTTATTAATAAGTAAATAAAGTTAGAAGATATATGAGAAGTAAAAAAAGTTTAAAATTTTCCACTAATCTATTAAAATGTTCTATTAAGGGGCCATCACAACTATTGTTAACAACTTTATATTTTTCATATGATACTTAAATCCATGGGCCTTTCCTAAATACAATATGTAAAACATGCCTAAAATATATAAACAAAAATGGAACATTTGTGAAAATCCTTTTGTAGCAGGGCCAAATTGATACTATTACCCTATTTCTTGTGTCGGGACATTCAAGTCCAGTTGACTAATTGTTTATGTTGTAGAAGAGGCTTCATATAAGTTTCCTAGAGTGTTATTATCTATTGGAGGGTTCATAATTTATTGCGGCCTGGAAATAAATTCATCTAATTGATGTTGAAGTGCTAAGAATTCATCTTGAAGCTACAAAATAGTCCATCTTGAAGCTACAAAATTGTGAGCATTTGTACAAAGAGGTCGTTGAATCGAATTTGCAGTAAGAGAACATTGTTTTGGGTGTCTGTAATATCCTCTTCCATCTATTCCACTTTCCTTTCCCAACTCCTTGTATCCTTGGATGTCATATATTATCGTGGACACCTGAACATGACCTATGAAGTAACAACCAGATCGAAAGATCAGAGCTGATTGAGATCTTCCTCGCCCAAATGGAGAAGTCAAGATGAATGGCAACGATGCCTATGGTAAAAAAACCCACACGTGATCTAATTCACCTTCATATGCTCGCCACCTTCAGAAATAAATTCCCCACATGCATACTGAGTCACCATCATACTCTTTCCACCTTCGAGTATCATTACTAGAAGCTACGACAGATCTAAGTGTGCCCATGTTCGTCCCAAATTGCAGAGAAGGTAAGGAATGAGGTTGGGGAAAAGATCATTCCCATCGAGGGATGTTAAGGAAAGCTCATGGGACCACATGCAAAACATATGTCCATATCTTAAGGATGAAAATATGATGGCTCCCCACATTATATTTGATTTGATGGCATGAGGTAGAAAAACCCCACATGCAATATAAGTCACCTTCATACGCTCTCCACCTTAAGAAATAAATTCCCCACACACAGACTGAGTCACCGCCATACTCTTTCCACCTTTGGATATCATAACAAGAAGCTAGGATAGCTTTGAGTGTGCCCATGTTCATCCCACATTGCAGAGAAGGTAAGGAATGAGGCTGTGGAAAAGATCATTCCCATTGAGGGAAGTTAAGGAAAGCTCATGGGACCACATGTGACAACATGATGGCTCCCCATGTTAATATTTGATTTGATGGTGATGAGTGGAGGGTAGGGAACCCCCTTTTTTATTTTTTATTTTTTTATAAAAACATGATCCCTGGCGTCCTAAGATATTATTGGGGGAGAAGAACCAAATCCTTCCCCTTTTCAATATTTTTGTGTGAGTTTGATATCTCATGGAATTGCTTTGGTATATTGAGATCTATTGACCGAGAGAACCCCTTCCTAAATTTTGATGGCTTGGTTGGCTTGTCTATCAACCTCCTGGTTGTTAAACCTTAATACATGAAAGAACTCAGTTGTGTGGAAGGACTGAGTTTCTTTATGAATTCTACAAAAAATGGTTCTAAGATTTATGTTCCTCAGAAGAGAATTATTCCTTGCATGATTAATTGTCAATTTAGAATCCCCGACTATTGTGAAGACAAAAATTCCTTGCGCCTTTTCCAAAATTAAACCATATAACAAGGTGTAGGCTTCACCTTGGTTATTTGAAGAATGACCAATACTACATGTAAAAGTTGATTCTAAATTTCCTCCTTAGTTATACAACACCTCTCTTACACCTACCACCCCAGAAGAAAATTGAAATTTTAAAAAGTAAAATTATTCATATTTCTTTACATAATAAATTAATTTAAACAACCAATAAAGATAGGCTAATATTTTGAATCTCTAGAAATGTGTTCCAAACCTTTCCTATAAGCTTTATCCATCATAATAACTACATTTAATAAGAAAAATTATTATATTCATTATTTGGAATAGAATATGGAATAACAAACCCCCTTAAGTAAGAGACCTGCAATCAATTCATTCATCCGAGAAAGTCGATGAAAATAAAGTATATCAAGAAAATTATAATCAATTAAGTATCACAAGAATTATAATCAACAAAGTGTGTGAAAATTATAATCAATCAAGTGTCACAATAATTATAATCATCTAAGTATGTGATAGGTGAATAAAATACTTAAACGCTAAAAAATTAAGAACCAATATCTCATTAACATTAAGATCTCAATCTACTTTAAAAAAAAATTGAGTGTGCGTTGCTCTAAAGGTTGCCCCAAGGTTTCTTCTATGACGCACTCCAGCAGCCACGATGGCACTCTCGAGAGGAGGGGAGGTGCCTCCCCTACCTCCTCCCTCAACTGAAGCCTCCTTCTGCAAGCTCCTTTCCGCCCAAGGTAAGAAGATTCCCCCAACAGCTCTGCCTAGCTTCATGAAGAAGCTCGATTCAATCCCAGAGATTGAACTACCTCCGGAACAACCTATGCGGGTAGCTATCTCTATACGATCAGGGATTGGTGGGTCAATTCATGGGCTTATGGCCTTCAACCAGATCTACCGATAATTGAGATCCAAAAAAGCTAATGTCCGTTGATCCAGAACAACGTCACATGTTATGCGATGGGAAGAGGATTCTACATTTTCAAATTCATCTCAAAGGATGACAGAGATCTAATCTTCAGGAACGAACTGTATTTTATGGGAACGCAAGGGTTGTATCTGAACAGATGGACGTCAAACTTCAACCCTGCGGTGGAAGTGCCTAAGGAATTCCCAGTCTGGGTATGTCTACCCAATCTCCTGATCCATTGTTGGAACCCTATCTCACTCCAAACAATTGGAAATGGACTCGGGCAATATATTGACAGAGCCGACTCCAAAGATCAATACACTTGCACACGCATCTAAGTGGAATTGGATCTAGAGGTTGGCCTTCCAGAGGTAGTCAAGATAAAGGTTGGAGATTGGTAGCACTACCAAAAACTGGACTATGAGCAATTACCTTTCAAATGCAGGGGATGCCATGAATACGGCCACTTTCAGAGAAACTGTCCAAAAAACCCTAACCAAGAGAAATAAAACAAATAAGGATGGCAACAGGCCAGAAAGGGGAAAACAACATCCACTCCTATAGAAAAAAGAAATGCAAAGGCAAATGCAGCCCCGCCCAAGGAGCAAGAAGTGCGGACAGAGGCCCCCTCATCAGGAAATCGTTTCATTGTGTCGAGAGAGAAAGAACAACCAGAGAAAGAGTTAGGCAAGGAACCAAAAGAGGCCCCTCCCAATGAATCAGAAACGTAAGAAAAGACCCCCCCGAAAGCACAAGAACACCAAACGAATTAGCCAGTCATAAAACAGAAAGAAGGGCAAGGAAAGGCTTTTGTAGAGAAAGAAGAAAATCCAGACGTGGAATCAGGAGAGGTGTCTACCGATAGTGACTCTATGGATGCAAGTGGCTCTATTGTCACATCTAAAAAAGAAGGCAGAGGAAGGAAATCCAAAAAAGAAGAAAGGGAAAAGGAAACCTACAAAGATGACCTCAGCAGCTCATAACCAACAATCAAGCAACTGATCAATGTAAGAACAACACGAAAGTAGGCTAAGGATCATAAAGGAGCCAATACCCCCCCACCCCCGCAAGTAAACCATGAAACTAACCTCTTGGACTTGTAGGGGTTTCGGTAGCAGAATAAAGGAAGAATCCCTCAAATACATAATTAGAATGTCAAACCCCGAGATCCTTCTAATCCAGGAGACAAATATGGAGGAACAAGACTTCCTCCAAGCAAGTAAAGCCTTTTGAAAAAAAGTCCAAGGAATAGCAGTGAGTGCTAGAGGTGCCTGAGGAGGTCTTGGAACCCTTTGGGACACTGTGAAATATGATCTAATCTCAGTTGAAGCATGCATGCATTGGGTTTTCACCAGTCTATTACACAAAGAGACAGGCCGACTGGTAAGTCTTTTCAATCTCTATGTCTCGATCTTATCTTCGGAAAAAAAAATGTTGGGATCTAATCAAAGAATTTATAATCTAAAATGACCTAGAAAATATCATTATTGGGGGGGATATCAATGTAACCTTTGACGCGGATGAGAAAAAAGGTGGGTCCATTGTGAGAGACCCCGCTAGGGAATGGGTAGAGGACATTATGTTAGATTGGGATTTGGAGGATACCAAACCCACCAAGGGGAAATTCACTTGGACAAACAAAAGAGTGGGGCCAGGGCATATTGCTACCAGACTAGACAAGTTCTTAGTCCAAAGCTCCTTCATGCTCCTGGGTCTATCTCTCTCATCTAAAATCCTGTCGCATAGTGTGTCATATCATAAACCAATCATGTTAGAAATATCACAAGACAAAAATCTAGAGCCTATCCCATTCAGATTTAGTCATGCCTGGCTTCAATATGAGGGATTCCAAGACCTGGTTGCCAAAATCTAGAACGAGAAGGTCAATGGATCCCCTTTTTATGTTTGGGAAGAAAAGCATAGAAATCTCAAGAGAGCGCTAAAGGACTAGGCTAAAACCCAAAAGAATCCAATTCTCAAATGGCAGGAAGCACAAAAAAATCTAGCAGACCACCAGTTAGAAATGGAAGGACAAGAAACAACTCGAGAAATACTAGGCCAAGAGGACCACCTCCAAAAGAAAAGGCACCAAGCCTGCAGAGAGGAGGAAAGGTATTGGCAGCAGAAATCAAGAAATCTCTGGCTGGAAGCTGGAGACAAAAACACTAGCTACTTCCACAAGCAAGCAAAAGCAAGAAAACAATTCAAGATAGTCAAGGAAATTCATGTTTAAGACCAGGTTATAACAGATTTTGAAGGCATAAAGAATGTTGTTGTAGAATCCTTTGAAGGTCTTTACATGGAGACTCAAACGACCCTAATCGTCTCAAACGCCTATCCTCTCTCCCTAGTGTTGACCACTATCCAAGAGGACGCCAATATCAAGCTGTTAGCGCAAGTAAACCTGCAAGAAATCAAAGAGGCCCTGGACCAGATGAATCTGGACAAAGTGTCGGGCCCAGATAGCTACACAACCAGATTCTACCAAAATTGTTGGAATATAATAAAAAAAAATCTATTAAAGATTGTCCGAAAATCTCAGAGATGAAGCAATATAGGAGGGGGAACAAATTCGTCCTTCCTAGCTCTCATTCCAAAAGAAAAGGGAGCAATAAGATTTGGAAGATTCCGTCCAATCTCTCTATGCAACACGGGTTACAAGTTAATCACAAAAATTATAGTGAACAGACTAAAAAAAATCCTCCCTACTATCATCCCGGAAAATGAAGGTGGGTTCATCAAAGGAAGGCATATAGTGGATAACATCATTCTAGTTCAGGAAGCGCTACACTCAAGCATTCAAAGAAAAGACAAAGATATGATTATAAATCTTGATCTCGCAAACGCGTTTGACAGAGTTAGGCATAAATTCTTGTTTAAAGTCATGGAAAACTTTGGTTTTGCTCCAACCTTTATAAATTGGATAAAATCTTGCATTGGATCCCCCTGGATCGCACCTCTAGTAAATGGTTGAGCAACAAATTTCTTTCAAGCTTTTAGGGGCCTACGACAAGGTTTCCCCCTCTCCCCACTTCTCTATGCTATTCAAGCCTCTGTGCTCAGCTTTCAACTCGATCATTGCCAAATTCATGACAATCTCCTGGGCCTGAGAATAGCCCCAGGGGTAAAAGACATCAACCACGCCCAATTCATGGATGATACCTTATTGTTGGGAGGAACAAGTGTGCAGACATGTAGGAAGTTTAAATTTGAGTTGGAAACTTACAATGAGATCTCAGGAAGTGAAATAATCCTGCCCAAAAGCAAGATCTACGGATGGAACACCTCTCCAAGGGTAATGCTGGAGATCTTAAGAGTCCTGGGAATGGAAAGCTTAACCAACTGGAATTCATTTAAATACCTGGGAGTACCAATATTCAGGACCAATCCAAAGGCCTCTCAATGGCTCCCTCTTATAGACAAATTAAAAGAAAGAATTAACTCTTGGGGAGAAAAATGGTTAAACCTCACTGGAAAAGTTGTTCTCATAAAAGCGGTATTAGCAAGCATATCGATCTATCAAAGCTCATTGTTGCTAGCCCCAACCACCATAATTCAGAAAATTGACGCTCTTTTTAGACGGTTCCTATGGGAAGGAGGAAAGCAAAATGGGAGGAAGTTTCATCTAATAAGTTGGGTGAAAGTAGCCAAACCAATTTCAGAAGGTGGCCCCCAATTCAAAGACATCAACTCCCAAAACCTTGCACTAGGATCCAAGTTGCTATGGAACCTCGTATCGAGGAAATTCGAATGAAAGAGGAAGAATTCGAGGAATGGAAAAGATAAAGAAACGTGCACATATTGTTCTTCGATGGGGCCTCCAAAGGAAACCTCGAGGCGGCAGGTGGAGGAGGGGTCCTCTTGAACCCAAATGGATAGCTAGAACTAGCCTACGCCTAGGGGTTAGGAGCAAAAACTCTAGCCCTTTGGCAAGGGATGAACCAGGCCATCAGTCAAAATGTCAAAGATTTAGTAATTATAGGGGACTCCAAACTAATAATCCAAGATCTGATTCTCCACAACATAGTCAAGCAAGAAAAACTCCAGCATATCCTAGAGAAAGTCCATCTAATACTGAGAAGGATGAGAACCTATCAATTGTACCATGTTCTCCAAAATCTGATTGCACAAGCAGACGCAGAAGCCAACAGAGGCGCCATTTCAAGTATAGGAAATCTCCAAGTCAATGGAATCAACTTAGTTGTGGCAATCCCGTAAGGCCAGAGTAGGCAAGAGGGGAGTACTGTTGGTAAGAATGGAAAATGAGTACACAAGAACACGTGTTGACAAAGGAAAGAAGAAGGGGAGACTTCAATGGAAATAAAATCTCACAAGCCATGAGACAGGATAGGCAGAGACAGCACCAGGATCGAGGAAAGAGGCATCCATTCGAGCGTTGAAGGCTCGAAGAAGGAAAAAGACACCTCATGATCCCCATGCCTTGTGTAAGACCGATCTAATTGGCTAGATACACCAAATCGCTAAGGATAAAACCATCCTGAAATGGCAGAACCCATGAATAAAAGCAAAGACCTGAAAGAGCCACTCCAACCCTTATGCTTCTCGGTTAAGGAAAATAGCTCACACAGAGCCAAAGCAATGAAAGCAAGGGAAAACACCCATGCAGAGGAAGGCAAACAAGAAAAGAGAAGCATAAATGGAGTCAAGCTCAAGGAGCAAGATGATGATGGAGGAAATACTGAAGGTTGTGGAGGATGATCTGAAGAGGATAAAAAACATTGTGAAAAATCAAGACAACTTTCTTCAGAACCTTGATGCTGAGGCAGGGCAAAGACTTGAAATGCTAGATGTAGATATCACGAGGAACAAAAATGTTTTTACAGAAGCAATGGACCAGGTTAGACATGAGCACAAAGACCCAAAGAAGGAGTTTGAAGCACGAGTACTCAAGCTAGAGACCCAAATGGAAAAGTTGACCCTAGACTAGCAACTTGAGCGTGGTCTGCCCACGAAGGAGGCTCCAAGGAAATTCGGCCAGTAAAGATGTGATCAGGAAAATCCTCATCAAATAACTCTATGAAGTAGACCTTTTGTATGGAAGCCTCCACATATAGCGAGCTTAAAACTTTAGTTGGTTTACTAGATCTAAGAAACTGTAATCAAGAAGGCGGTTAGAACCCCCTAACCTTGTCACAGTTCAGTTAACTTTGTAATGATTCAGTTGTAACAGTCCCAGTGGCTTTGTCACTACTTTTAAATAATGATCCATTAACCGTTTTAGTAAAAAAAAAAAAAAACGCATTAACATAAAGAGAGTAAAAGTTTAATTAAGAGAGTAAAAGTTTGATGAATAAGAAAAAATAAAAACAAAATATAGAAAATCCGTTTTTTCAACAACTAATTTGAGAAATAAAGTTAATATGGATAAAATATAGAAAATTTGAATTTTCAACCATTAATTAACTAATTTGCCAAATAAAATTAAGATGAAAAAACAGTTTTAAGAAAAAAATTCATAATACAAATACAATTTATAATGTGTCTATTAATTTATCTATATGTAATTTGAAAAAAAATGAATTAAAAAATAAAACTTAAATAATGATTTAAATAAATAATTTGAAAAAAATTGAAATGAAAAATAAAATATAAGTAATTATTTGAAGCATAGTGACCTTATACACTATTTCAATGAATGAACACAGTATCACTTAATCTAAGGAACAATATTCTGGAAATTATCTATAACACCATATCATCTAAAAGTGAACTAAGAAGATTTAAAGGAAGTATCATGACATAATATATTTTTTTTAACAATAATCAAATAAAAATGTGTCATTAATATCATCTAAAAGTGAATTAAGAAGATTTAAAGGATGTATCATCATACAATATATTTTTTTAACAATAATCAAATAAAAATATTTCATTATTTTCAATGAAATTCTAAAATTAAAATAAAATTGTGTCACAAATTACTCAAGAAAAATAAATTTTAATTATATAATTAAAATGAAAATTACTAAATCTTTTTTTCAATGAAATTCTAAAATTAAAATAAAATTGTGTCACAAATTACTCAAGAAAAATAAATTTTAATTATATAATTAAAATGAAAATTACTAAATCTTTTGCTAATTGGAATTTAATAGAGTTTCTAAAGAATATATAGAAGAGAGACTATTTTGAATTATTTAGGATGAGATAATTTTAAATAGATTTTTTTTTAGAATGTAAAAATTTTGGCAAATTTTATTAAATCTTAGTATGCAAACTATAAAATATCTTGGGATAATTTTATAAAAATATTTAAATTTCTAAAGATTTTATATATTTTCTATAAAATTTGGACTATTTTTAAGGTAAAATAATTTTATTTTATAGAATTTGAAGAATCACTTTTAGAAAAAATAGAAAATGGAGAATTTTTTTGGAAAAAGCA
Organism: Picea engelmannii; assembly: GCA_009831015.1. Classification (NCBI taxonomy): domain Eukaryota; kingdom Viridiplantae; phylum Streptophyta; class Pinopsida; order Pinales; family Pinaceae; genus Picea; species Picea engelmannii. The sequence goes on along the minus strand of ML795010.1, from coordinate 168,154 downwards.
TGGAAAATTAGTCGATGAAAAATATATAACCCCTAAAAAAAATTTTGTTTAAGAAACTCTCATAGGGAAAACTCTCTAATTATTATAGAAAATTTAAGAGAGAAATGATTCGTCATACATATAACTAACATCTAATGTTTCTTGATACATAATAATAATAATAATAATCTATTTTTAAGGTCACTACCAAGCCAACACACCAAATTAGTGTATGAGACCCCCTTGTTTGTGGGACAAGGGACCCCCCTCCGCCCAACGATTTGACTGGTAAAGTCTACGAAGGTATACATACCCTACCCCCCTCTGAATTTGAACCTGTGACCTCTTAAGAGGAAACACATGTTCCTAACCATTATATTTTTCTTATTTTTATGAGAAGTTAAATTATACTCATATAAACTCATAAAATATAAAATTGAATAATCAATGAGTTAGAAAATCTCACATATATTCTAAATTATGGATTACTAATATAGATTCATCTTAACTCCAAATTGATCATGGATAGAGAGGGATCAAATTCCTCAATGTGAAAACACTTATATCTCAAAGTTCAAGAACCATTGAAAATGATGATTATGACATCATTTCTTGTCATAATGTCAATTATTCACTGAGAATGATGAGATTATGGTCTTATTTCTTTATATACTCATGAGGGTGAGAGTGAGGGTGGGGGAATAATAGAGAAAACATATTATGTTTTCTCTATTATTCTTCTACCCTGACCCTCATATTATGTAATATGTTTTCTCTATTACTCTCTCACCCTCACCCTTATATTATGTTTTCTCTATTATTCCACCCAGGCTAACCTCCACTCTCATATAGAAAAAATATATTATGTTTTCTTTATTATTCTTTATAATGTCAGTTATTTAGTAGGTTAACCAGAAGTCAAATGCGGATGTTAATCGATTTTCGAATTAGATTGGAATGGACTACTAACAGGTCTATTCCATGTTTCCAGATAAATGATATACTAGAAGTTACCGAGCTCCATCGATACAACCAAGTGCTGGAGAAGGAATATAGGTACATATAAATTGATACCATTTTTTCATATTCTTGCAAGTACGCATATCTTCTTATACAGACTTAGTATACTAGAATAAGCAGTTACATACACTACTGATATAGTTTCTTATTCAAAATTATTCGTCCAGGCAAATGTGTGGCGAGGACCTTGGGGCCATGAATTTGAGAGAATTACAAAAGCTTGAAGACCATCTGG
>ML795010.1:147964-166870 GCA_009831015.1 Picea engelmannii | reverse complement strand
GCCTTATGAGCTGTACTCACCCTTGACTTGCTGGTTTTTGTGTGCAGAGTGAACTATATAACGAACAAATGTTCGATATTAGCTGCAAAGTAGGTGTTCTATTCTACAGTGTTATGTATTTGGTTGAGAATATAATTTTAACCCTATGTCTTTTTTTTTCAAATATATCATCCCAAAAATGTTCTGACTATCTTTCCATGATTGATTCATGAATGGTAAATTTTTGGAGTATTTTCCCATAATAACACTATTTATAAATGGTAAACCAGGTAAACCTTGATCTCTCAAACTAATCATTTCTCAGAAATCTGATATATACATAGACAAAAATATAATATGCTATTGAAAACTTTACAAATGATATGGAAAAAGTATTGTAATCTTTAGATAAGACTTTTATGAAAATCTGATGCACCTTACAAATGATCATAATGGAAAAAAGCACTGTAGTCTTTAGATAGGACTTTTTATGAAAATCTGATGCACTTTACAAATGAGCATAATGGAAAAAAAGTATTGTAGTCTTTAGATAAGGCTTTTTATGAAAATCTGATGCACTTTACAAATGATGATAATGGAAAAAGTTTTATGAAAATCTGATGCACTTTACAAATGATCATAATGGAAAAAGTATTGTAATCTTTAGGTAAGACTTTTTATGAAAATCTGATGCACTAATTATTATTGTTGTCAGGGTTTGGAACTAGTGGAAGAAAATACAGAGCTGAGACAGCAGGCACGTTATATCCTTGTACATTTTTATTTTAACATGCGCACGTTATATCCTTTACATTTTTTATTTTAACATGCACATAAGTACTGATGTTGTATTTTTGGCTTATATAAGCTTCTTTTAATTACAGTTAAAAGCATCTCTTGAACGAGAAGCAGCCGATGCACAATATAAATCTCTCTGAGGAGGAGAAGAAGAAGCAGATGGAGATGAAGACAATAAACGAATTACTTTATTGTAGCTTATGCAGAGCTGATTATTGTTGTTCATAATAAGATTGTCCGTGAGGCAGTTACTTGTTTCAAAATATGAAGAACCTTCATGTGAGATTGAGATATTTGTAAACACTCGCTGCTTTTATTGTGAGAGATATTTAAATAAATAAATAACTATTGATTTTTGCATAACTCCAATTGTCAAGTGGAGAAGCATTAGGTCTAAATATCTGCAACTTCATAGCGAAATTTTGTTGTTATACGATAGTTAAAAAAAAGTCCAATGGATAAGGTTAATAATTATAATTGTTAATTTTTTACTTGTGTTTTTTATATTTTAGGAAAAAAAAATGTAAAAATAAATATTAATAATTTAAAACATATGAAAATGTAAGTTTTCATATTTAGACATAATTAAGCTTATATTTCTTATGTACACAGTATATATCCAAAAACATATGTTGCAATTTAAAACAGTTTTATATAATGGGTGTTCAATGGATTTTGGATTTTGTGTGATGTAATTTATAATTGTTTTGGCTTGATGTATATGGGTGATGATTGATGAGATATAATGAATGACAAAAACATATGTTGCAATTTAAAACAGTTTTATATAATATGCGTGTTCAATGGATTTTGGATTTTGTGTGATGTAATTTATAATTGTTTTGGCTTGATGTATATGGGTGATGATTGATGAGATATAATGAATGACATTTGAACTATTTAAGATTATGAGAAATTAGTCATTTTCATTAACACGCAGGTTATGCATACCCTAAACTCGGATTTATCAAGCAACTAGAGGGATCAAATTTATTAAGGTGTAATTTTTTTTATTATTTCATTACATGTCAAGTATTAATTCCTTCATATTAAATAATAAACAAAAAAATTACACCATAAGAAAATTGATCCTTCTCAGTGCTTGATAGATCCGGATTTAACAAGGATAATGACATATTCTATTGAGATAATCCCAAAATTGATATTTCATATAGTGAAGAGTGGAAATTCTTTAAATGATTAAAGAAAGAGTCAAGGGAGTTCTAAATGAAAAGTTTATAATGCACAATCCTTGTTACAATTTGCAAATGGAGTAACAAGCTAAGTGAGCTTGATTATAGGGAAAGTACATGGTTGAGCATGCTTGGGTTAAAGAAAAATTGGAATGGGTAACCATATTGGGTAGTAGTTACTATATAACATTTCCTAATCCATTAATTACCTACTCAATGTAGTGTGATATTCAAACTCATGAGAAATTGATCATTCTAACTAATGCTCATAATACAGATCAAGCATTAATTACCTACTCCACTTGGTATCATTTTTAACAATTTGTAGGTTATTTAGAGGGTAACTCGAGATAGCTAGAGAAAGCCGATCTACTATTTTTTACCCTACTTAATATTTGTTTTCATTTCTAAGATGGTATCCCTACCTATTGTTTTGTTGATTTATGAGATGGTAGACTTGTTCATGCATGTACATATGATTGATATCTTGTTGTGAAACACTTACATTATTGAAATGTGTTATATTAATTTTTTTTAATGAAAAGTATACATGTGTTGATGCAATAGAATGAATTATGTATATGTCATGATATACGTTAATGAATGATTTGATTGAATATAATATGTGAGATGATAGATATTGAGTTGAGCTATGAAGATGTGTCATGTTACATTTTATCATTTCACTTCTTGATGTTAAATATGTATCAAGAAACTCCATGGAAGAATTGTTTGTCATGACTAAGGGATGTTTGTGGACTTATAGTCTCCACTAACCATGAATGATTCATAAGATGTTAGCTTAAGATATGATGGCTACAATATCATTATAATGATACATGTTTATATCTTGTAATGAGAAATGTTGTTAATTGTCCACCAAGATATGACAAATCATATGTGCATAGTAAATGCACTCAAGGATGAGAACCAAGTTGTTATAACTCTAGATGGAAAAAAAAATCTTTTAAAAAAATATTTTTTGAGCGACAAAGTTTTGATGTTTGAAATTATATTTCTTGTTATAAAATGTTGTTTTTTTTAAATCTTTGCGGGTTGAATAATAATGGGAAAAAAAAGGATCTGCAAGAGAAAATATGATCGCACTCAGGATGATACTCGCCATAAAGAACATAGAAAAGAGTATTGTAAAAGAAAGAAAGGAAAACGTGCAAATATTGAAGGAATAAGTGACGATAATGTAAATAGATATTTGATCTTGATGTTCAACAAGAATAAACGGAACCAAGTATGCATACATATTATAGATTATGTTTAGAATTCAAAAAAATATTGTCTAATATAGTTGGTTGTAATTTAGAAAATATTTTGCAAAAAAAAAAAGATTTTCCTCATAACATTGATGAAGTTGACAAGAAGGTGGAAGAAAAACAAGAGAAGGGAGGAGAGAAAAAATGGAGGTGGACGATGCAGGTTGAGTTTCTAGGGTTTTGTGTGCTCAAGTAGGCTTGGGATCCCTGGTAGGGGTAGAGGGGGGATAGAGATAAAAGTAGGTGGGTTTTGATTCCAAAGATGTCAGATCCCAGGATAGGGAAGGCTCCAGAGGAAGGGTTGTCTCAGGCGACCCGGAATTCATTTAAAGTAGTAGTAAAATGTACCCCTGAATTCAAGGGTGAGGATTTCCAAATGGGTGGGGTCTGCAATGGAGAGACAGAGACCCAAAATAAGGATGGGAAGGAGATAAACCTCCCTAGTCAGAAAAAGCGATTGTAGAATGGCTGCTTAGCTAAGATAAGTCAGAATCCCAAGTATGAGGTTACCTCTCTTAGGATTAGGAATTACATTCAATGGATGTGAGATCACGCCTTAATCGAGAAATTTATGGGGATGTGGCCTTCATAAAAATCCCTACAACTTCAGATAAAGTCCAGATGGAAGGTTAAGGGTCAAATAGATCTTCTGTTGGGGTAAAAAGGATTCTTTATTGTAGTTTTTTTGGAGCCAGGGAAACGAAACAAAGTGTTTGAGGAGGGCCCATACTTCTTCGACTCAGAAGGTACAAATATGTCCTTCTAGATAGAAAGGTTTTCTCTAGAAAAAAAAAGACTTCACAGCATCCCTTGTCTGGATCAAGATGTATTCCCTGTGGAGGGAATTCTAGGAACCTGAGATACTAGTGGGAATTGACAACATGATAGGCTCCTTTGTCAAAATATCTGAGGTCACAAAGGCTACTAGGTATATTTCCTACACTAGAACTTGCATTTATATAAATTTTGTGAATTCCCTTCATGAGTCGATAGTAATGTCTTACCAGGATGAGGAATGGATCCAACCCCTATATTATGATCATATACCATTTTGGTGCAGGAAGTGTCATGCTCATGGCCATCTCTTCAGATATTCCCCCCTAAATGCCCCCAATCTAGGGATTAAATCCAAGGAATAAACAAATCATAAGGGCTTTACCAAGATCCCAAGCAAAAGGAAGGCTAGAAGACACCAACCTAAACAATCAGTAGATGCCCCAGCCAAGAACTCTACCAAAAACTTTAAGATTTTGGAAGGCGAATACAGTGAAAAACTTTGTGAAGGGAACCTAAAGAAGAAGCAAAAAGAGACCAAGTAAGGAACTAAAGCAAGGGTTGACTTACCCAAGAGGAGAAAAAAAAAGACAGACCAAGGGAATGAATAAAACACAGAGGAAGAGGTGGTGATGAAGGAAAACCAAGGGTCAACATTAGAAATAGAGGAGGAATTGGACCCGAATAGGTCCCAGGATATGGATCTAGAGGAAATTGTAGTCGAAATGTTGACCCTGAGGGAGGCCCACAGAGATCATAATATCAATAATCTCACAATTTCTCAATTAAGGAAGCTCCAGAGAGATATGGTTAAAGGAAAGGGGGTATAATCCTCTAGTTAAAGGGTTGAGAGAAACAATGTCAAGAAACTTGGGTATCAATACCAACCTCCTTAAGGCTCAAAAGAAGACCCCCAAAAAGGAGAAAAATAAAGTGAAGAAACCCCATCGTAAAAAAATAGAAGAAACAGGGGCTCTAATGGTCGATTAATGTCAAGTGGTTTGCCTTTCGAATAAGTATTTTCCTTCCAAACCCAATTGTTTATCATGAAGATTATGTCATGGAATATAAGAGGTATGAAATCCCTATCCAAACAAAGAGTGATAAGGAAAAGGATCTCTTAGGAGAAGGTTCATATTGTACTAATTCAAGAAACTAACTGTGATGAAGAAAACATTAAGAGGATCACGCAAAGAATTTGGCCAAAATGTGAAGAAAAATGGATCATGGTTGAAGGAGAATCAAGAGGGGTTGCTACCCTCTAGGATCTAAAATCCATGGATATGGAAGATTTCACTGCTAGACACAGGTTGTCACACTTTAAAATTCAAATTTAAAAGTTCAGGACAAGAAGGCTATGTCACGAATGCTTATGGACCGCAACCCCCCAGTATTAAGAGGTGATTCGTGGAATATATTAACATATTAGGATCGTCCTTGAGGCACCAAGTATGGGTTCTGGGGGGGGATTTGAATATGATAAATAATCATATAGAAAATCAAGGGGGTCTATGCCAACTCGACACCGATAATGTAGATTCCATAGAACTTATAGAAAGGATTTTATTAGTAGATGTCCATACAAAGAATGTTCTATTCACTTGGAATAATAAAAGGGGAAATGACCATAGGATTTTCCTCTGCCTAGACAGTTTTCTACTCTTTGAAACTTTCCTTCAATCCAAGCAGGCCCTCTACATGCATATTGAGTCACCATCATACTCTTTCCACCTTTAGAAATCATTAATGGAAGCTACAATAGATCTAAGTGTGTCCATGTCCGTCCCACATTGCACAGAAGGTAAGCAATGAGGTTGGGGAAAATATCGTTCCCATCGAGGGATGTTAAGGAAAGCTCATGGGACCACATGAAAAACATGTGTTCATAGCTTTAGGATGACAATATGATGGTCCCCCATGTTATATTTTATTTGATGGCCCGAGGTAAAAAAAAACCACACACAATCTAAGTCACCTTCATATGCTCACCACCTTCAGAAACAAATTCTCCACACGCGGACTGAGTCACCACCATACTCTTTCCACCTTCGGATATCATTACAGGAAGCTACGATAGCTTTGAGTGTGCCCATGTTCCTCCCACATTGTAGAGAAGGTAAGGAATGAGGTTGTGGAAAAGATCGTTCCCATCGAGGGAAGTTAAGGAAAGCTCATGGGACCACATGCCAAACATGTGTTCATAGCTTTAGGACGACAACATGATGGCTCTCCATGTTAATATTTGATTTGATGGTGATGAGTGGAGGGTGGGGCCCCTGAAAGAGGGGTATCCCCCCTTTTAATTTTTATTCTTTTATGAAAACATGATCCCTTGGGTCCTAAGATATTCTTGGGGGAGAAGAACCAAAGCCTTCCCCTTTTCAATATTTTTTTGTGAGTTTGATATCTCATGGAATTGCTTCAGTATTTTGAGATATGTTGACCGAGAGAACCCCTTCCTAAATTTTGATGGCCTGGTTGGCTTGACTATCATCCTCTTGGTTATTAGACCTTAATACATGAAAGAATTCAATTGTGTGGAAGGGTCGAGTTTCTTTCTGAATTCTACAAAAGATGACTCTAAGATTGGTGTTCCTCAGAAGAGAATTATGTATTGCATGATTAATTGTCAATTTAGAATTCTCGACTACTATGAAGATAAAAATTCCTTACACCTTTTCCAAAATCAAACCATGTAACAAGGTGTAGGCTTCACCTTGGTTATTTGAAAATGACCAATACTACATGTAAAAGTGGATTCTAGATTTCCTCCTTAATCATACAACACCTCTCTTACCTACCACCCCAAGAAGATTAAAATTTTAAAAAGTAAAATTATTCATATTTCTTTACATAGTAAATTAATTTAAACAACCAACCAATAAAAATATTTTGAATCTCCATATGTAAATAGAAATGTGTTCCAAACATTTCCTATAAGCTTTATCCATAATAACTACATTTCATAAGAAAGATTATTATATTCATTATTTGGAATAGAAGATGGAATAACAAACCCCCTTAAGTAAAAGTAAGAGACCTGCAATCAATTCATTTATCCGAGAAAGTCGATGAAAATAAAGTATATCAAGAAAATTATAATCAATTAAGTATCACAAGATTTGTAATCGACTAAGTATGCGATAGGTGTATAAAAGGTTTAAACACTTAAAAAAATAAGAATCAATATCTCATTAACATTAAGAGAGTAAAAGTTTGATGGAATAAGAAAAAATATAAATATAGAAAATTTTCAATTTTCAATTACTAATTTGAAAAAAAAATTAATATAAATAAAATATAGAAAATTTAAATTTATAACAATTAATTTAATAAATAAAATTAATCTAGATAAATAGTTTTAATAAAGAAAATTATAATACAAATACAATGTATGATGTATCTATTAATTCTATAAATAATTTGAAAAAATAAAATAAAAAATAAAACCTAAATAATTATTTAAATAAATAATTTGAAAAAATAAAATAAAAAATAAAACCTAAGTAATTATTTAAATAAATAGTTTGGAAAAAATAATTCTATAAGTAATTTGAAAAAATAAAATAAAAAATAAAATCTAAGTAATTATTTAAATAAATAGTTTGGAAAAAATAATTCTATAAGTAATTTGAAAAAATAAAATAAAAAATAAAATCTAAGTAATTATTTAAATAAGTAGTTTGAATATATATATATATATATATATATATATATATATATATATATATATATATATATATATATATATATATATATATATATATATATATATATAAAAGCATAGTGACCTTATACATTATTTTAATGAATGAAGACAGTATCACTTAATGTAAAGGAAAAATATTTTGTAAATTATCTATAACACCACATCATCTAAAAGTGAACTAAGAAGATTTAAAAGGAAGAATAATGTTTTTTAACCATAATCAAATAAAAAAATCTCACTATTTTTAATGATATTTTAATCATAATAATTAAAATTAAATTATGTTATAAATTATTTTTAATCATATTTTAGGAAAAAAAATCAATTATATAATTAAAATGAAAATTACTAAACCCTTTGTTAATTGAAATTTAATAGAATTTCTAAAGATTATATATAAGAGAGATTGTTTTGAATTATTTAAAATGGGATAATTTTAAATAGTAAAATATTTTGGAATAATTTTATAAAAATATTTAAATTTCTAAGGATTTAAAATGTATTTATTAATGTGTTTGAGGAAATCTCTGCAAACAAGGTGTTTTGGGGATTTTTTTTGCATGCAACGTGTTTGACAAAATCTATGCAAACAAGGTATTTGACAAAATGCCTATCACCACTTTTGATGTTCTAGTTTTTTTGTAAGAGCTCCGAGTCTATTTGTCAAGTGTTCAACAAAAAGGGTAAAGAACTGGAAGATCTATTTCAGTTTTTTTAATTATCATAATTGCAAAGATTCAACCATTATCTTAGCACTCCACTTGCATGGAGTGGTGGACATTGGGATACCTTTTTGGGATGCAATCAAACATTTGGGATGCAATCAAACACAAATCTTCTATTCTAACTGCTTCAAATATTTCAGCTATTTTTAGTGTTTATATCTCGCATGGTGAGGAAATGTTGATGATGGAGATTACAATGTGAGAGTTCATCCATCTACATTCCTTATATGAAAAATATGTCTTTATTTGTCAATTTAATGGGTATTCACCTCCCACTTCTATATTATATCAATGGATGCATTCATCTTGGATAAAGAAATGTGAATTTCTCTTTGCTCCAAATGTTTTTTATTATTCAATTATTTGATCATGTTGATCATTAGAGATTTTTTAGGGAAGCTCGGGATTTTTATGACTCATTGGGTCAATATTTTGATTCAATTCTTGAGAGAGGTCTAGTAGGATTATGTATGTATTCTCGCAGTGGTGTTGAGATTGACATTAGTAAGGGTCTTTTGGAAAAAGTTCTTCACAAATGGAAAAAAATTCAATACACTCAAGTATTATATTATGAGAACAAAAAATTTCATTATTGAATATGTCATCTACAAGTTACTTGTTCTCATGTTTGTGTTCATACCCCTAAGAAAAAAGGGGACAAAAACATAATCAAAAGGATGAATTTTCCAAAAATTGATGATGAGTAGAATGAGAATCAACAATCACAATTGCTGAAAAATAAATCCACTCCTCCTTCACTGACTACTATAAAAGACATGGATAATAAAATTTCCTTCTATAAGGAGTTAGTTGTTTTTTAAGCTTCTATAGATGGCATCATAATTAATTATCATGAATTGAATGGAAAGAGGTAAAAAAAAAAGAATTGATAATTATTTTGTAAAAGGTAAAAAATAATTTGTAAATTACAAATACATTTTTATTCATATTCTTTTGCATAATTACTTTTATAAATTTCATTAACACTTACACTCACACTTTTTTATATTGTACCATAATCACATGAAAAATGTGATCTCCTTATCCAATGAATACAAATTGTGACTTTTATTTTGGAAAAAAAATACATATATTAACTCACCCACATAGTTAACAATGTGAGAGGCACCACTCCTAATAACTATAATATCAAATTAACACTTCAAAATAATATTAGGATTACTAAATTTCTCCATATCTTTATTATTAAGTAAATATATGACTATACTTCTCTTTACAAATACTAAAAGAAATTAAAATGTATGATTATATTTCGTATTACAAATTCTAAAAGGGAATTAAAATGGGAGAAATGGCTATGAAAAGTCAACAAAAATCTTCAATTTTGGATCCTTGTACATATATTTCTTATTTTTGTATTCTTATATATTTACATAATAAATTAAGTATCATCTTTGGATGGATGGGCTAGTCACACTTGAAATCAATTGTACATACATTTCTTACTTTTGTGTTTTATATATTGACATGATAAAAATTAAGTATATGAAAAAGCATGTATACTTTACAGAATTGAATTAATTAGAAAACAAATAATCATGAAGTATATGAAAAATCATTTACACTCTAAAAGAATGAAAGAAGATTGAGTTTTTTTTTTTTTCACAGAAAAAGGGGAATTTTATTAATAAATAAATAAAGTTAGAAGATATATGAGAAGTAAAAAAATTTAAACTTTTCCACTAAGTTATTGTTAACAACTTTACATTTTTCATATGATACTTAAATCCATGGGCCTTTCCTAAATACAATATGTAAAACATGCCCAAAATATATAAACAAAAATGGAACATTTGTGAAAATCCTTTTGTAGCAGGACCAAATTGATACCATTACCCTATTTCTTGTGTCGGGACATTCAAGTCCAGTTGAATAGTTGTTTATGTTATAGAAGAGGCTTCATATAAGTTTCCTAGAGTGCTATTATCTATTGGCAGGTTCATAATTTATTGCGGCCTGGAAAGAAATTCATCTAATTGATGTTGAAGTGCTAAGAATTTGTCTTGAAGCTATGAAATAGTCCATCTCTGAGTTACAGATTCTTCCAGAATTGTGAGCTTTTGTACAAAGAGGTCGTTGAATCAAATTTGCAGTGAGAGAACATTGTTTTGGGTGTCTGTAATATCCTCTTCCATCTATTCCACTTTCCTTTCCCAACTCCTTGTATCCCTGGATGCCATACATTGTCCTGGACACCTGAACATGACCTATGAAGTAACAACCAAATCGAAAGATCAGAGCTGATTGAGATCTTCCTCACTCGAATGGAGAAGTCAAGATGAATGGAAATGATGCCTATGGTAAAAAAACGCACACGTGATCTAATTCACCTTCATATGCTCGCCACCTTCATAAATAAATTCCCCACATGCATACTAAGTCACCATCATACTCTTTCCACCTTCAGATATCATTGTTGGAAGCTACGACGAATCTAAGTGTGCCCATGTTCGTCCCACATTGCAGAGAAGGTAAGGAATGAGGTTGGGGAAAAGATCATTCTCATCGAGGGATGTTAAGGAAAGCTCATGGGACCACATGCAAAACATATGTCCATATCTTAAGGATGAAAATATGATGGCTCCCCACGTTATATTTGATTTGATGGAATGAGGTAGAAAAACCCCACACACAATCTAAGTCACCTTCATACGCTCTCCACATTAAGAAATAAATTCCCCACATGCAGGTTGAGTCACCACCATACTCTTTCCACCTTTGGATATCATTACAAGAAGCTAGGATAGCTTTGAGTGTGCCCATGTTCATCCCACATTGCAGAGAAGGTAAGGAATGAGGTTGTAGAAAAGATCATTCCCATCGAGGGAAGTTAAGGAAATCTCATGGGACCAGATGTGACAACTTGATGGATCCCCATGTTAATATTTGATTTGATGGTGATGAGTGGAGGGTAGGGATCCCCTTTTTTATTTTTTATTTTTTAATAAAAACATGATCCCTTGGGTCCTAAGATATTATTGGGGGAGAAGAACCAAATCCTTTCCCTTTTCAATATTTTTGTGTGAGTTTGATATCTCATGGAATTGCTTCGGTATATTGAGATCTGTTGATCAAGAGAACCCCTTCCTAAAGTTTGATGGCTTGGTTGGCTTGTCTATCAGCCTCCTGGTTGTTAAACCTTAATACATGAAAGAACTCAGTTGTGTGGAAGGACTAAGTTTCTTTATGAATTCTGCAAAAAATGATTCTAAGATTTATGTTCCTCAGAAGAGAATTATTCCTTGCATGATTAATTGTCAATTTAGAATCCCCGACTACTGTGAAGACAAAAATTCCTTGCGCCTTTTCCAAAATCAAACCATGTAACAAGGTGTAGGCTTCACCTTGGTTATTTGAAGAATGACCAATACTACATGTAAAAGTTGATTCTAGATTTCCTCCTTAGTTATACAACACCTCTCTTACACCTACCACCCCAGAAGAAAATTGAAATTTTAAAAAGTAAAATTATTCATATTTCTTTACATAATAAAATAATTTAAACAACTAATAAAGATAGGCTAATATTTTGAATCTCTAGAAATGTGTTCCAAACCTTTCCTATAAGCTTTATCCATCATAATAACTACATTTAATAAGAAAATTTATTATATTCATTATTTGGAATAGAATATGGAATAACAAACCCCCTTAAGTAAGAGACCTGCAATCAATTCATTCATCCGAGAAAGTCGATGAAAATAAAGTATATCAAGAAAATTATAATCAATTAAGTATCACAAGAATTATAATCAAATAAGTGTGTGAAAATTATAATCAATTAAGTGTCACAAGAATTATAATCAACTAAGTATGTGATAGGTGTATAAAATACTTAAACACTAAAAAAAATAAGAACCAGTATATCATTAACATTAAGATCTCAATCTGCTTTAAAAAAAAATTGAGTGTGCGTTGCTCTGAAGGTGACCCCAGGGTTCCTTCTATGACTCACTCTAGTAGCCACGATGGCACTCTCAGGAGGAGGGGAGGTGCCTCCCCTGTCTCCTCCCTCAACTGAAGCCTCCTTTCGTAGGTTCCTTGCCGCCCAAGGTAATAATATTCCCCCAGCAGCTCCGCCTAGCTTCGTGAAGAAGCTCGATTCGATCCCAGAGATTGAACTACCTCTAAAACAACCTATGCGGGTAGTTGTCTCTCTATTCGATCGGGGATTGGTGGGTCAATTCATGGACTTATGGCCTTCAACCAAATCTACCGATAATTGATATCCAAAGGAACTGGCGTCCGTTGATCCAGAACAACGTCACATGTTATGCGGTGGAAAGAGGATTCTACATTTTCGAATTCATCTCAAAGGATGTCAGAGATCTAATATTCAGGAACGAACGATATTTTATGGGAACGCAAGGGCTGTATCAGAACATATGGATGCCAAACTTCGATCCTGTGATGGAAGTGCCTAAGGAATTCCTAGTCTGGGTATGTCTACCCAATCTCCTGATCCATTATTGGAACCCTATCTCACTCCAAACAATTGGAAATGGACTCGAGCAGTATATTGATAGAGCTGACTCCAAAGATCAATACTCCTTCATACGCATATGCGTGGAATTGGATCTAGAGGTTGGCCTTCCAGAGGCAGTCAAGATAAAGGTTGGAGATTGGTAGCACTACCAGAAACTGGACTATAAGCAATTACCTTTCAAATGCAGGGGATGCCATGAATACGACCACTTTCAGAGAAAATGTCCAAAAAACCCTAACCAAGAGAAAGAAAATGGAGAAGGATGGAAACAGGCCAGAAAGGGGAAAACAATATCCACTCCTACAGAAAAAAGAAATGAAAAGGCAAACGTAGCCCCACCCAAGGAGCAAGAAGTGCAGACAGGGACACCCTCGTTAGGAAATAGTTTCATTGTGTTGAGAGAGAAAGAACAACTAGAGAAAGAGTTAGGTGAGGAACCAAAAGAGGCCCCTCCCAATGAATCAGAAATNCAAAGCACAAGAGCACCAAATGGATCAACCAGTGATAAAACAGACAGAAGGGCAGGGAAAGGCCTTCATAGAGAAAGAAGGAAATTCGGACGCGGAATCAGGATAAATTTCTACTGATAGTGACTCTATGGATGCAAGTGGCTCCATTGCCACACCTAAAAAAGCAGGCAGAGGAAGGAAATCCAAAAAAGAAGAAAGCGAAAAGGAAACCTACAAAGATGTCCTCAGCAGCTCGCAACTAACAATCAAGCAACTGATCAATATAAGAACAACAAGAAAGAAAGCTAAGGCTCATAAAGGAGCCAATACCACCCCCCCCCGTAAGTAAACCATGAAACTAACCTATTGGAATTGTAGGGGTTTCGGTAGTAGAATAAAGGAAGAAGCCCTCAAAGACATAATCAGAATGGAAAACCCCGAGATCCTTCTAATCCAGAAGACAAATATGGAGGAACAAGACTTCCTCCAAGCAAGTAAATCCTTTTGGAAAAAAGGCCAAGGAATAGCAGTGAGTGCTAGAGGTGCCTGAGGAGGTCTAGGAACCCTTTGGGACACTCCAAAATATGATCTAATATTAGTTGAAGCATGCATGCATTGGGTTTTCACTAGTCTATTACACAAAGAGACGGGTCGACTGGTAATTCTTTTCAATCTCTATGTCCCGGTCTTATCTTCGGAAAAAAAAAAAAAAAACTGTTGGGATCTAATCAAAGAATTTACAATCTCAAATGACCTAGAAAATATCATTATTGGGGGGGGATCTCAATGTAACCTTTGTCGCGGATGAGAAAAAAGGTGGGTCCATAGTGAGAGACCCCACTAGGGAATGGGTAGAGGACATTATGTTAGATTGGGATTTGGAGGATACCAAACCCACCAAGGGGAAATTCACTTGGACAAACAAAAGAGTGGGGCCAGGGCATATTGCTGCCATACTAGACAGGTTCTTAGTCTAAATCCTTCATGCTCCTGGGTCTATCTCTCTCATCTAAAATCTTGTTGCATAGTGTGTCAGATCATAAACCAATCATGTTAGAAATATCACAGGATAAAAATCTAGGGCCTATCCCATTTAGATTTAGTCATGCCTGGCTTCAATATGAGGGATACCAAGACTTGGTTGCCAAAATCTAGAACGATAAGGTCAATGGATCCCCTTTTTATCTTAGGGAAGAAAATCATAGAAATCTCAAGAGAGCGCTAAAGGACTAGGCTAAAACCCAAAATAATCCAATTCTCAAACGATAGGAAGCATAAAAAAATCTAGCAGACGACTAGTTAGAAATGGAAGGACAAGAAACAACTCGAGAAATCCTAGGCCAAGAGGACCACCTCCAAAGGACATGGCACCAAGCCTGCAAAGAGGGGGAAAGGTATTGGCAGTAGAAATCAAGAAATCTCTGGCTGGAAGCTGGAGACAAAAACACTAGCTACTTCCACAAGCAAGCAGAAACAAGAAAACAATTCAAGATAGTCAAGGAAATTCATGTTCAGGACCAGGTTATAACAGATTTTGAAGGCATAAAGAATGTTGTTGTAGAATCCTTCGAAGGTCTTTACACAGACACTCAAACGACCCTAATCGTCTCAAACGCATATCCTCTCTCCCTAGTGTTGACCACTATCCAAGAGGACACAAATATCAAGTTGTTAGCACAAGTAAACCTGGAAGAAATCAAAGAGGCCCTAGACCAGATGAATCTGGACAAATTGTCGGGCCCATATGGCTACACGGCTAGATTCTACCAAAATTGTTGGGATATAATAAAAATAGATCTATTAAAGATGGTCCGGAAATCTCAGAGATGTAGCAAGATAGGAGGGGGAACAAATTCATCCTTCCTAGCTCTCATTCCGAAAGAAAAGGGAGCAATAAGATTTGGAATATTCTGGCCAATCTCTCTATCCAACACGGGTTACAAGTTAATCACAAAAATTATAGCGAACATACTAAAAAAAATCCTCCCTGCTATCATCCCAGAAAATGAAGGTGGGTTCATCAAAGGGAGGCATATAGTGGATAACATCATTCTGGTTTAGGAAGCGCTACACTATAGCATTCAAATAAAATACAAAGTTATGATTATAAAGCTTGATCTCGCAAACACGTTTGACAGAGTTAGGCATAAATTCTTGTTTAAAGTCATAGAAAACTTTGGTTTTTCTCCAGCCTTTATAAATTGGATAAAATCTTGCATTGGATCCCCCTGGATCGCACCTCTAGTAAATGGTCGAGCAACAAAGTTATTTCAATCTTCTAAGGGCCTCCTGCAAGGTTTCCCCCTCTCCTTGCTTCTCTATGTTATGCAAGCCTCTATGCTCAGCTTTCAGCTCAATCATTGACAGATTCATAACAATCTCCTGGGCCTAAGAATAGCCCTAGGGGTAAAAGAAATCAACCATGCCCAATTCACGGATGATACCTTATTGTTGGGAGGAACAAGTGTGCAGACATCTAGGAAGTTTAAAGTTGAGTTGGACACATACAATGAGATCTCAGGAAGCAAAATAATCCTGCCCAAAAGAAAGATCTACGGATGGAACACCTCTCTAAGGCTAATGTTGGAGATCTCAAGAGTCTCGGGAATGGAAAGCTTCACCAACTGGAACTCATTTAAATACCTAGGAGTACCAATATTCAGGACCAATCTAAAGGCCTCTCAATGTCTCCCTCTTATAGACAAATTAAAAGAAAGAATTAACTCTTGGGGAGAAAAATGGTTAAACCTCGTTGGCAAAGTTGTTCTCATAAAAGCGGTATTAGAAAGCATCTCGATATATCAAAGCTCATTGTTGCTAGCCCCAACCACCATAATTTAGAAAATCGACGTTCTTTTTAGACAGTTCCTGTGGGAAGGAGGAAAGAAAAATGGGAGGAAGTTGCATCTAATAAGTTGGGTGAAAGTAGCCAAAACAATTTCATAAGGTGTCCTCCAATTCAAAAACATCAACTCCCAAAACCTTGCACTAGGATCCAAGTTGCTATGGAACCTCGTACCGGGGAACCCCACTTGGAGCAAAAAGGCAATCTGGAAGAAATACTTCCAAGGCCCAAGAATAAAATGCATGGATCGTCCCGCAAGAACGACAAAAGGATCACCTATTTTCAACCTCTATCTAAAAGCTTTAAGGATCTTCAAGCCTAAACTCACCTGGATACCAGGGAACGAAAAGAAAATTAATATTTGAGAAGACTCAGTTCTGGGAAACCCGCCTCTAATATTGATGGAAGGATTAGATCAGTTAAAATCCTGGATGTGATCCCAAGAGCTAACCAATCTATGGGACATCTTAGTCTAGAGTGATGACGTGGACAAAACTTGGATTAAGTGGGAACCCAACAACAGGCCTCAAGATCTTGAAGGGGAATGGAACAGTTTGATGGGATATTTGCAAGGGAAATCCCTTATAAAAGCAAGAAAAAAAGACAAGAGGGGTTGGGGAACACTCTTTGGATCCTACACAATAGTAGCAAGGTATAAAATCCTTAAAGTTGTTCCTCATGTCCCACCAGATCCTACAATCTGGAAAGCCATCTGGACTTCCAAGTTCATTCTAAAGATCAATATGTTTGTATGGACCCTGGCCCATAGAAGCATTCTAACTGGCGAAAATCTACAAAGGAGAGGGTGGGAAGGCCCAACTAGATGTCCACTTTGCACACAAGAAGAGGAAACATCAAACCACTTTCTCTTGCAATGCCCATATGCTAAAGAGGTCTGGAATTTGGCCCTTGGACAAAATCCAAGAACAATAGATATACCCCAAGAGACCAACAATTTTCTCTGAAAATGGGGATCCCTATGTCCATTCTAAGTCACAAAAAAATCCCAACTATCCACCCTTTGGAGAACGCTTCCAAAATTCATCCTATGGAAGATCTGTCTTGAGCGAAACAACAGACTATTCAGGAAGAGCACGAGTAACCCTACACAAGTCGCAACTAAGAAAAAGGCCCTATTTGGCGAAAGTGCCCCTTACTTCTGCAAAGTAAAGAACTCGAGAGGCCTAGAACCAGAAGAGGAGAAATGGATTCAAAGCCTCAGTATTAAGGATCAGCCACAACAAACAAGCAGCAAGTCTAGACAAGAAAATTAGGAAATTCGGATGAAAGAGGAGGAATTTGAGGAATGGAAAAGACAAAGAAACATGCACACATTGTTCTTCGATGGGGCCTCCAAAGGAAACCCTAGGGTGGCAGGCGGAGGAGGGGTCCTCTTGAACCCAAATAAACAGCTAGAACTAGCCTACACCTGGGGGTTAGGAGAAAAACAAACAACAAAGCAGAAGCTCTAGCCCTTTGGCAAGGGTTGAACCAGGCCATCAGTAAAAATTTCAAATATTTAGTAATTATAGGGGACTTCAAACTAATAATCCAAGATCTGATTCTCCGCAACACGGTCAAGCAAGCAAAACTCCAACATATCCTGGAGAAAGTTCATCTACTACTGAAAAGGTTGAGAACCTATCAATTGTTCCATGTTCTCTGAAATCTGAACGCACAAGAAGATGCAGAAGCCAACAGAGGCGCCATTTCAAGTATAGGAAATCTCCAAGTCAATGGAATCAAATCAGTTGTGGCAATCTCGTAAGGCCTGGGTAGGAAAAAGAGGAGTATTGTTAGTAAGAATGGAAAATGAGTACACAAGAACACGTCATGACAAAGGAAAGAAGAAGGGGAGACTTCAATGGAAATAAAATCTCACAAGCCCTGAGACAGGACAAGCAGAGACAGCACCAGGATCGAGGGAAGAGGAATCCATTCAAGCGTTGAAGGCTTAGAGAAGGACAAAGACGCTTCATGATCCCCATTCCTTGTGTAAGACTGATCTAATCGGCTGGATACACCAGATCGCTCATGATAAAATGAGCCTGAAATGGCAGAACCCGTGGATAAAATAAAAGGCCCGAAAGAGCCGCTCCAACCCTTGTGCTTCTCGGTTAAGTAAAATCGCTCACGCAGAGCCAAAGTAATGAAAGCAAGGGAAAACGCTCATGCAGAGGAAGGCAAACAAGCAAAGAGAAGAAGAAATGGATTCAAGCTCAAGGAGCAAGCCGACGATGGAGGAAATACTAAAGGCTATGGAGGAGGATCTGAAGAGGATCAAAAACATTGTGAAAATCAAGACAACTTTCTTCAGAACCTTAATGTTGAGGCAGGGTGAAGACTCGAAATGCTAGATGCAGATATCACGAGGAACAAAAATGTTTTTACAGAAGCAATGGACTAGGTTAGACATGAGCACAAAGACCCAAAGAAGGAGTTTGAAGCACGAGTACTCAAGCTAGAGACCCAAATGGAAAAGTTGACCCTAGACTGGCAACTTGAGCGTGGTCTGCCCACGAATGAGGCTCCAAGGAAATTCGGACAGTAAAGATGTGGTAAGGAAAGTCCTCATCAAATAACTCTGTGAAGTAATCATTTTGTATGGAAGCCTCCACATATAGCGAGCTTAAATCTTTAGTTGGTTTACTAGATC
>ML795010.1:99839-131925 GCA_009831015.1 Picea engelmannii | reverse complement strand
AAATAAAAGAAAATAAATGGGCGTTGGTGGCCTGGGATACCCTTTGAAAACCTAATACCCATAGAGGAATAGGTCTCGAGGACCCCTAGGTTATAAGCAAAGAAATGGTGATAAAAATTTGGTGGCATTAAGTAAAATCCCCCAATTTCATATGGGAAAAAATCTGGAATCTATAAGTACGCTCTCAATATTCCTCAGTAGGATTTGATCAAAGCACATGGTACCAGGTTGGGCTCAATGATTTGGAACAATTCCTGACGTAACCAAACCCTGGTATAGCAATAGTTATTTTTGGAAGTTCATAACATTCATTGATCTCTCTTTTGGGGGGACTATGGAAAGATAAGGGTGGATAAAGGTGCACCAATATTGGATGGTCAACCATATAAGTACAAGGCCCTTTGCATAAAAATGGAATCCCTTAGAGGATTGTCCAGTTCAGTGGATAGAGCATACTAGAGAAGTGGCCACAAAGATTTTTCTAGAATGACAACTCAAGAAAAGAGAAGGAGATGACATTATCTGATGCGGACGAAATGAGGATGGTAATTTCATGGTCAAATAAGCTTATTTATATTCACTGAATCTAGGGGAGAACCAGAGCATCCTGTTATGGGGAAAATTTTGGTTGGCTTCCCTAAGGCCTAAATTCTCTACCTTCCTATGGTTGGTAGTGAACAAAAATATTTTGACTTGGGAATTCCTCCTCTGTAGACGATTTATGGGTTTGTCTAGATGTATTCTTTGTTTGGAAGCAAAGGAAACCCTGGATCACTTGTTTGGGTCATGCAAGTTCATGGCCCAGCTCTGGGACACAGGCTCAACCCTCTTCAATAAAACAGATCTAAGGAACCATAAAATTTCCAATACCATATAATTATGGAGTAATAACCCCTATATCAATCCTATCTTAAATAGAGCATGGGAAACCTTTCTAGGATTCCTCGTGTGGAACATGTGGAAAGAAAGGAATAGAACAATTTTTAAAGTAAAAATACTTACCAAGGCCCAAGTTTGGGAGACCATCAACACCAACATTAAGAAATCCATTGATGTGATCCCATGTTCTTCCTAGGACCTCTATATGGAATATCATGAAGCTCACATCTTCAAAAACTATGACTTGGAGTCTTGTGATAAAACAAATACATTAAACTAGAATATTAGGAAGGCTTGAATTTGAGACTAGTGGGTTCCCCCACAGGAGGGGTTCATAAAATTAAATTATGATGGGGTTTTGAAGGGGAACCCAAATCCTATAGGGGTGGGGAGCATATTTTGATATCACAAGGGAGATGTGATTCTAGTCTATGCATCAAGACTGGGGATCTCAACAAAAAATTCATAGGAACCGGCAGGTCTCCTTTGAGGTACAGTGATCACTCAAACATATGGGTTCTCGGCCTTGGAGGTAGAAGGGGACTCTCAATCAATTATCAAAGCATTAAAAAAAATGATAAATTGGGTGAGGGACGAAAAAGTCTCACAACACTGGATTATGAGCCATAGGATAATAGAGATCGGGCATCTGGTGAACTCTCTAGCGGTCATCATACCATATTTAGTTCACAGGAAGGCTAACTTAGTTGTCTATTACATGGTCAATCTAAGTGTCATGATAATTGACCTACATCGACTTTGGTGTCCAGGGGACCCACTACCATGGGGGATGAATGAGCTATTGGATGGTACAAGTCTTCATGTCGTCTAGATAGATAGGTGTCCAAGGACTCCCATGCAGGATGGTGATGACGAGCCCCCACCTTCTGAGAGTTATGAAATTTTCTAGAGGAGGGGAAGGGGAAGGTCACCAAAGGCCTTAATCCATCATGTTTATCCATAATCGAAGAAACCTCCCCCACGGATTCAATACGAAGACCTCATTCACAATCCAGAAGATGGAAAAACTGCAAGTTGTGTTGAGCGTTGATGGTGGCAGGGAAGACGTATTAGGTTCACTCACAGGCCTTCTCATTAAGGGAAATCCTAAGGGGTACAAGTGGATTTAGTACCTTAGCTCAGAGTACCATCAAGGTCACAATAAGGATCAGGATAATAATAATAAAAGTGACAAAGGGTTATCCAATATCAAAGTATTTTTCCCCCCTCTTGGCTCTCATCCACTTCCCACCAATATTCTCATAATTTTGAATCATAGGAGTAGCATTCGACTGAAAATGGCTCGGCATTGGAGGAAGAAATCGAATAACTGCCTAGTGGGTCACCACAACAAGGAAGATTATTCATCTAAAGGCCTTAACTAAATCACAAGAGCTAAGAAAGAAGCCCGAGTAGTCGAAGAAAACTTCTGGGAGCTCTGTTCTAAGGACGAAATTTGATCATCCGAGTCCTTAGAATATTGTTCTAAAAATCAGTGTTGGGAGACTATGGAGAAGGATATCATTAAGGAAGTATCTAAATGAGTGGTTGATCTGGTGCACCCAAGAATAAGGGACATGCGTCATTTTAGGATGGTGGAAACGTATTGGTTGGTTAAGGCTTTGGTTGGTTAGGCTATCAGTAAGACCAATTGTGAACATGGTGATATCCTCTATGTAATCCATGTCATGGAATGGAAATTCAAACTCTATTTTTGGGCGTAGCATAGTATCAAGTTTAAGGTGAATCAGATAGACCACAACTGGTAATAGAAAGAGAGTGTTTTAGCTCACTAGATCCCACCAATATCATTCCAGTGCCCCATCGTGGTGGATGATGATCGGGAATAGGATCAACATATATCAAGGGATATCATGTCAAATCCCCAATATGGATGTCATGCAAAGGAGGAATCAAGAAGCCAGCCCCGAACATCATTATTCCCAGGAGAATAATCATGTTCAAGAGCACTAGTAGGTTCTAAAGGTTTGTTTTTAATCTAGTTGTGTTTTGTCTCTTGTTTAGCTTCATATAATATCTTATCCAATTAGGCTTTGGTTCTAGTAGTTACAGGCTTGTATGTGGAACATTGGATAAAATAATGATTTTGTGATGGTCATGGCTAGCCTGAACAGGGTTTAGGGGTTTGGTTTCCTCTTTTTGGTAAACCCCCCATGTTCATTTTTTTTTGTACTATATTGAGATATCATATAATTTACCTCTCTTTTTAGGTTAAAAAACAAAACATTGATGAAGTCCTTCAAGCCAAAAATGAAGTAGAATTTTAACCACCTATATACCAATTATTGAAATATTGGCCAATACTGAGAAGGGGGGGGGTGAATCAGTATTGCTTCTTCTTTTAAAATTTTAGTAAATTATTAATTAATAAATTAATTGATCATATAAATTGATCAACAAGAATGTACTGAATTCATAAATTTAAATACAACATTAAAAGTGAAAGTTACAATTGTTTGAGAGACACCAATCTCTCTTATTCTAAGCACCAACTCAAGGAGACACCAATCTCATGGTTTTATAGCACCAACTCTAGGAATCACCAACTCCATTGTTTCAGAGCACTAAATCTAGGAAGCACCAACTCCCTTGTTTCGGGTCTTAACTTGCAGAAGACTGCAATCCTCCCAAGCTCGTCCCTACCACCCTCACTACATAAAAAAATGTTTTACAACTTTTTTCTTGGACTCTGCTCCTACTTTTGATCTTCTGATGTAGACTGAAGAGATATCTTCCTTCCACCATTTTTTTGATTTATATAGTCTTTCAATGGGTATGAATTTGAACCATTATGTCTTTTAATAATGAACCATTGCACCTTTTCATTTATTTAACAATTATGTTGTTTAATGACAAATTTCTTCTTTTATTATTATCTTTTTAACTTTATTGGGTGACCTTGATTCCTCTTTCAATGGTATCAGTCTCCGAACATTTAATTGGATTTAAGTGCATTTCTTGTATACAAATGGACAGGTGTTAGATTCGTGGCCCTCTTTTCTCATAGGTTCAGATGTTGTGGCTAATAGTTTAGGGTACAAAGCCTATTCTATACTCTAGCCCGAAGGCACTTCTTTATTGACCAAATGACCACATACTATAACCAGGTGTTATCCCACTTAGCATTTAAACCAACCAAATTTTCATATGACTTTGACCTATGACCGAGAGTGAATATGTATGAGGCTTTATCATGGGATTTCAATCTCATATGTTGATTCTTTCCCTTTGATCTTGATCTGATGGTGTGAAGTTAATTTCTTGTTGAATGGATGATCGTGGCTTATCTAGGGACTAAAACAAATCAACAGTTAGGAATTAATCTTCTATTGAATGGATGTTTTGCAATCATTTCAGGAATTCATGATTTCTATGTTTTAGCTAGTAAGAGAGACTAGAAATCCCCAGAGAGTCGAATCCCTGAAATGAAGTGGCCAAATTATGTCATGTATTAATTAATTTAATCCTAGATTAACCCTAAACTTCAGCCTTTGGCACTTCGGGCATTTTTGCTAGTAGGAAAAGTTGGACATCCCCAGAGTTCATAATCCTAGAGATGGCATGGCATGCTAACATCACCTATGGTGACATGGACCCATGGTATGGTGCCATGTGTCACTCAGAAATGGACATATTGGGATCCAAAAAGCATTGAATTCATGTTACAGGTGTCCCCACGTGGAACCCCTACCATGTGTCACAAGACATGTCATCAACCAAATGAACGATCCACGTTACCTCTTCTCTTATATCTGACGAACTACGTGATTCTGAAACTTCGTAGCTTTGCACTTCGTGGCTTCATCACTTTGTAGATTTTCCTAGTCTCCAATAATCGTTGAAGTGGAAAAGTTTCAGAGTCCCAAAACTTATGTTATCCTTCCACTACCAATATAACGTCTCACATTACTCTTGAATTCCTCCTTCAATCTAACAATTGGTGGGGTTTCGAGGCTTCGACACTTTGTATATTTTTATCTCTTCCTTATCTATAATAATCATCGAAGCGGTAAAGTTCTAGAGTACCAAAACTTATGCTATCCTTCCACTACTTGATCCAACAGTTGAGATTCTTCCCAAAATATTGATCAGTTGGCTATAATTTAAGCCCCATTTATAAATAGAGTATGTTGTCGATCAATGGTTCTAATTAATTATAAAGAAGACAATCAACGGTTAGTATTATTCTTCGACTATAACAGGTTAACTTCTATAGTTCTGCAAGGATTTCGATTCTGATAACGCTTCTGCACGAGGCTCTCCTTCCTGAGCTTTCCTTAAACCTTTCCAAAGTTATTAACACTGCATGCTTTGATTTTGTGCATTAACTGATACAGTGGCATCCTAAGATTTTATTTCCCTTTGAATGTTCTTTTTCATACTTTTTCCATGATTGAAAACAATGATAACTAATTTTCAACAATCTCCCCCTTTGGCATTGATGGAAACTCAGTAAAATATTCTTTCAATATATTTTTTAGTTTTGTTGCTTATTTTACTGTGTATCCTCCCCCTTTGACAACAATGACAGGAGGGACCTTTCTTTTCTCTTCCTAAGATGATTCTTCCCCTGTGCATGTGCTCCCCATGTCTGATGAATCTTTTGAAGTTTTTAATGAGGTATGGAAATTACTCCCAATTTATTTCGAAGATTTTCAAAAGCACTTCTTGGTAGAGGTTTTGTGAATATGTTTGCAATTTTCTCTTTAGTATCAACATATTCCACTTTGACTATCTTTTGAGAAGCCTAATCTCTCAAAAAGTGGTATTTAATTAGGATATGTTTGGTTTTAGAATGCATAACAATATTCTTAGAGAGGTTTATAACATCGGTATTGTCACAGTTAAGAATAATTGGATGATCATATTTTAATTATAGGTCTTCTAGGGTTTGTTTCATCCAAATTACTTGAGTGCAGCAGGTGGCAGCAGCAATATATTCAGCTTCTAATGTTGACAATGATATAGACATTTGCTTCTTACTTAACCATGATACTAGACACTTTCCTAGGAAAAATTCTCCTCAACTGGTTCTCTTCCTATCATCCACACTACTAGCCCAATCTGCATCAGTATATGCATTTAATGTAAAATATTTTGTTTTTGGATACCTTAATCCAAAATCCAAGGTAGCTCTTAAATATATGAATATCCTTTTTACTACCTTCAAATGAATCTCTTTAGGTGCAGATTGAAATATGCCTATTAATCCTACAACTTGTATGATATCAGGTCTTGTTGTTGTTGCATATAACAAGCTACCAACCATTCATATGTGCATGGTTTGGTCCACCTTTGTTGAATCATCATCTAAGCTTAGTTTGCATCCTGTAACCATGGGAGTGCTCATAGGTTTGAAATCTTCCATTTGAAATTTCTTTATCATTTATTTGATATATTGGTTTGGGATATGAATATCTCTTTGTCTTTCCGAGTCACTTGTAAACCCAAGAAGAATGTTAGTTCACCTAGCATAGACATATCAAATTCTTTCTGCATTTTTGTAGAAAATGGTTTGCTTAGTATAGTCAAATTACTTCCAAAAATGATATCATCCACATATACCACAACAATAATCATATTTTGTTCTTCAATTTTGATATATAGGTTGTTATTAGTAGTCCCTCTCTTGTATCCTTGTTTTTGTAGATAGTTATCAAGCCTTGAGCACCATGCTCTGGGAGCTTGTTTAAGACCATACAAGGCCTTTTTTAGTTTACATACATAATCCTTATTTTCCATAAACTTAAATCCTTCAGGTTGTTCTAAATAGACTTCTTCCTCTCAACTTCGATTTAGAAATGTTGACTTGACATCCATCTGATAGATCTTGAAGTTTTTGAAGCATGAAAATGAAAAAAACATTCTGATATCTTCTAATAATTCCACTGGGGAAAATGTCTCCTCAAAGTTAATTCCTTCAAATTGGGCATATCCCTTGCATACCAATATGGATTTGTTCTTTATAATATGTCCATTTTCATTAAGTTTATTCTTGAAAATCTATTTGTTATGTATCACATTTTTGTCTTTTGGTTTTGGGACCAATTCCGAGGTCTTATTTTTTTCTATTTGGTCAAGTTCTTCATTCATTTATTTTATCCAATCTTCATTATTGATGGCTTCTGAAAACTATTTGGGTTCTACTAGAGAAAGTATTGCTTGTTCTGATTCAAATGTAAGTTTTCTTCTAGTTTCTACTCTTGCACTTTTATCCCCTATGATTTGGCTTTCAGAGTGATTCTTTTGAACTCTTTTTGATGGAGCTTTTGGCAAGGGTGTTTCCTCCTCATCTTTTTCTTCATCAATTTGCGGTTCATTCTCTTGTATTTATTAAACATCTTCTTCATTTTGTGATTTTCCATCTTCTTCATTATGTGATTCACCACCTTCTTCTTCATCACTAGTTCTTCTCCATTCATCAATTTTTTATTTATCTTGAGATTTGTTTTTTCTCAATTTTAGATTATCTACTTTTACATTCACACTTTCCACTATTTTGTGCAATCTTAGATTATAACATCTGTAATCCTTTTTGTTGGGTGAATAGCCAACAAATATCCCCTCATCTAATTTGGAATCAAATTTTCCTAGGTTATCATCATCCCTCTGAATATATCATTTTCTCCCAAAGACTCTAAAGTGTTTGACTAAAATTGTTCTTTCAAACCATAGCTCGTAATGTTTTTTGTCATGGTTAACTCTAAGTTGTGCTCGGTTGAGTATGTGAACTGTTATATATACTACATCTCTCCAAAACTTTTCTTGAAGTTTGGCTTCATTCAACATTGTTCTTGCACCCTCTTGAACAATTTTGTTTTTCCTTTCAACAACTCCATCTTTTGAGGAGTTCTTGAAGTTGAAAATTGTCGCTTGATTCCATGATCTTCACAAAACTTATTGAATTCATTAGAAGTAAATTCCCCTCCATTGTATGATCTCGGACATTTGATCTTAAGATCTGTCTCATTCTCCACATAAGCTTTGAATTCCTTAAAATTTTCAAATGCCTCTGATTTTTCTCTGAGGAAGTATACCCAGATCATCCTTGTATAGTCATCAATAATCAACATGATGTAATGTTCCCCTTGTATACTTCTAGTCCTAGTAGTTCCACAGAGGTCAATGTGAACAAGCTCCAAGGGTCTTGATGTAGAGTATTATTTTGTCTTAAATCTGACTTTCATTTGCTTCCCAAGTTGACAATGCTTACAAATAGGGTCTGAAGGTTTTATAATCTTTGGCATGTCCTTCATTGCTTCCTTTATACTAGCTTTGATCGTATAAAAGCTCAAGTGTCCCATTATTTTGTGCCACAACCAGCTTTCATCTACTTGACTCATGTAGAATTCTTCTTCTTCTTTAATATCTAAAATATATACATTAATTGAGGTTCTTGGTGCAATAACTACTAATTTTCTTGATCCTTCCTTCCTAATTTCACATTTCTGGGAGTTAAAAATGAGTATATGTCCTTGATCACAAGTTTGGCTTATGCTTAGAAGATTAGGCTTCATATTTTCAACTAGTAGCACATTTTATGCTTTATTTTTCTTGTTTCCCAAAGTGATTGTGCCTTTTCCAGGTATTCTGGAAGATACATTATCTCCAAATGTGACATTTCCTTTTTCCTTCTTTGTCATATTGAGAATTTTTTTTTATCTCCTGTCATATGCTTAGAGCATCCATTGTCAATATGCCATTGACACTTTTTGTTCATGGCATATATGGATACTTTACATTATGTTCTCTTTTCTTTCACATATTTTTCTTTCCATATCTTTTCATCTTTATTGTTGGTAATGCTTGTCTTCAAGGATTGCATTGGAAATCTAAATTCACTGGATTTATGACCATAGTTGTTTCACTTGTGACATTCAACATTGTAATCTTGTAAAGGATAGAATGAATTATAGTTTCTTTTCTCTACGTTATTCTAATTGTTCTTGTATCTTTGGACATTTTTAGGATTGTACTTTCTATAGGCTTTACAATGTACTTCTTTATGTCCAAAATTATTGCAAGAGTAGCAATATCCAAAGAAGATATGTTTATATCTATTAGGGGGAGTCCTTCTGGTCACTATATTATTTTTGTCTTCTTTTTCTTTTGTAGGGGGGTGTTGGTTTCTGTTTGTTAGGAACA
Source organism: Picea engelmannii (assembly GCA_009831015.1). Classification (NCBI taxonomy): domain Eukaryota; kingdom Viridiplantae; phylum Streptophyta; class Pinopsida; order Pinales; family Pinaceae; genus Picea; species Picea engelmannii. Next base: position 122,880 of record ML795010.1, on the reverse strand, counting down.
TTCTTTTATGGTACCATCTTCCCCTTGTTATCTTCCGTTTTTAAGGGGATTCTAAGAGCATCGACATAACTGATTGGTTGTTTGTCAGTATTTTGTTTTGCAGAGGTTGAATCTTGATCATATCCTAGTATTGTCTTATCATTTGGTAATAATTGACTATTAAGAATGTCATTGAATATTTTTGAATTGTTCTCAAATCTTGATTGGTTGTTTCCTTTCTCAATTTCCCTCTTTAGTTGAACAATTTCAGTTTCTAGCTTCATACAATCTTCTTGTTTTTCATTGAGTTGTTTAATCAAGAATTCCTCATTTATCTTGTCTTCTTGAAATTGATTCTTCAATTCAATGATGTTTTTCTTTGATTCTTTGATGGTTTTTGAAACTTCCTTTTCTCTTAATTGTTTTTCTTCTTAAAATTCTAGCAGTTGTCCGCTTAGTAACTTGTTCTTTTGTATATACTTTCTAAGTTCATCTAGATAATTGATTAGTTCTACTTCTAGGTATGGTTCTCCTTCATCGTGATAGTTTTCCTCAATCTCAAAATTATATTTAGAAAGATTATATTGGGTTTCTATACCCATAAATAGATGTTATGACTCTTCATCTTCAAACACTTTCTTTAGATGAATTGTTGTCCTCTTTGGTGTAAAAGGTATTCTTCTTTTTATTTTTGGTTTTGCCCTTTTTATGGTCTTTTTTATTGTAAGATTCTTCATCATCGTTATCTTCTTGTTTGGGATAGGGACATTTGTTAGTGAAGTTTCCAATTTTTCCACAGTTGAAGCATTTGAAAGGTAACTTCCCTTTGTATTTTCCAGACCCTTTCTTGAGTTTTATTATAAAGTTGGCCTCTTCTTCATATGATATATCAGAGTGATTTTCATCTAGCACATGCTTATGGTTCCTTGTTGTTTTTTATGTTTTGAAGTTTGTTTCCCTTTTTGATGACTTATCTTTCCCAGTTCTTATTTCATATTCTATAAGAATCCCATGAACTTCATCCATTGTAAGGTTGTCAAGGTATTATCGATATTCCAAGGTAGTTACCTTGGCATAATATCTCATTGGTAATGATATCAACACCTTTTGGACAATAATATTGTCTTTTAGCTCTTATCCCAATGCTCTAATTGAATTGACTATTTCATCCACTCTTTGAAAATATTCTACAATTTTTTCATCCTCTTTCATCTTTAGACTCTCAAATTTCCTTTGTTGATTTACAGTAAATCACTTTTACAAATATAGGATTTGCTAATCCTCCAAGAATAGCATTAATAGCTCTTGAATTTTCATTGTCGAGCTTCTTTGCAGCAGTATCAATATATGGAGTAGATGGAGCAGTGTAACCACTTTCAACAAATTTCCAAACATCGCAGCCAAGGGCCATTAGATAGATTTTCATTCTTATGTTTCAAAAAGAATAATCATTTCATTTAAACAGGGGTGCTCTGTTGGAAGACATTCCTTCTTGCTAGTCCATTTGATCTCTTTAGAATCTACCTTCCAGTGGTTAAATTGTGGTGAATACATTGGTTCTAATACCAATTGATGAAATATTAGCCAATATTGAGGGGGGGGGGGGTGAATCAATATTGCTTCTTCTTTTAAAAATTTAGTCAAATATTAATTAATAAATTAATTAATCGTATCAATTTATCAACAAGAATGTATTGAATTCATAAATTTAAATAAAACAATAAAAATTTCAAGTTACAACTGTGTGAGAGACACCAAACTCTCTTCTTCTGAGAACCAACTCAAGGAGACATCAATCCCCTAGTTTTATAGCACTAACTCCCTTGTTTCAGAGCAGGGACTCTAAGAAGCACCAACTACCTTGTTTCAGGTTTTAACTTGTAGAGGAATCCAATCCACCCGATCTCCTCCCTACCACCCTCACTACATAAAAAAAAAATTACGGGTTCTTTCTTGGACTCTTCTCCTTCTCTTGATCTTCTGATGTAGACTGGAGAGACATATTCCTTCCACCAGTTTTTTTTCTTCATATAGTCTTTCAACGAGTATGAATTTGAACCATTATGTATTTTAATAATGAACCATTGCACCTTTTCATTTATTTAACAATTATGTTATTTAATAGCAAATTTCTTCTTTTATTATTATCTTTTTAGGTTTATTGGGTGACCTTGGTTCATCTTTCAATGATATCATTCTTCAATCATTTAATTTTTTTTAAGTACATTTCCTATATAGAAATGGAAAGGAACTAGAGCTATGGCCCTCTTTTCTCATAGGACCAAACATTGTGGCTAATAGTTTAGCACACAAAGCCTATTTTATACTCTAGCCCGAAAGCACTTCTTTATTGACCAAATGACTACATACAATAACTAGGCGTTATCCTAGTTAACACTTAACCCAACAAAATTTCCATATGAATTTGACCCATGACTGAGAGAAAATACGTAGGAGGCTTTATCGTGGAAGTTCAATCTCATTCATTGATTCTTTCCCTTTGATCTTGATCTAATGGTGTGAAGTTAATTTCTTTTTGAATGGACAATCATGGATTACCTGGGGGATAAAAAAAATCAACGGTCAAGACTTAATCTCTTATCGAATGGATTGTCTACAATCATTTCAAGATTTCAGGATTTCATCATTTTAGCTAGTAAGAGAGACTCGACATCCCCGAAGATCTTAATCCCCGAAATGATGTGGCCAGATTATGTCATGTCTTAATTAATTTAATCCTAGATTAACCCTAAATTGTGGCCTTTGGTGCTTCAGGATTTTTTGCTGGTAGGAGAAGTTGGACATCCCTGGACGTCATAATCCCAAAGATGACATGGCATGCTGACATCACCTATGGTTACATGGACCCATGGTATGTGTGTCATTTGTCACTCAGAATGGACATATTTTCAAAATCTTGATCAGATGGCTATAATTTAAGCCCCCTTTATAAAGAGTTGTTATTTCCGATCAACGATTATGATTCATTCTGAGGAGGACAATCAATAGATAGGATTCTTCTTTGATTGTAGAAGGTTAACTTCTACAATTCTGCAGGGATTTGGATCCTGATAGCACCTCTACACGACGCTCTCCTTCCTGATTTTTTCTTCGACCCTTCTGAAGGTATTAATGTTGCATGCTCTGATTTTGTGCGTTAACTGATGTGTTGCTCTCCTGATATTTTATTTCCTTCTGCACATTCTTCTGTATATTTTTTCCATGATTAACATCAATGAAAACTAATTTTCAACAGGAATAATCATGTTCAAGAGCACCAGTAGGTCCTAAGGGTTGTTTTGAATATAGTCATATTTTGTCTCTTGTTTAGCTTAATATCATCTCTTAGCCAATTAGCTTCGGCTCTAGTAGTTACGAGCGTGTATGTGGAACATTGGATAAAACTCTGATTTTGTGATGGTTATGGTTGGTCTGAACGGGGTTTAGGGGTTTGGTTTCCATTTTTTAGTAAATCCCCCAGTTCATTTTTTTTTTTACTTTAGTGTGATATAATAGAATTCACCTCTCTTTTTAGCTTAAAAAAAACATTGATGAAGTCCTTCAAGCCAAAAATGAAGTAGAAGTTCAACCACCTATATATATATATATATATATATATATATATATATATATATATATATATATATATGAACACTTGTATATTTTAATTAATTTATGATTGATTTTATATTTTTAATGTAATTTAATGTATATTTTTTATATAATGTTTATGATTTTTTTATGTTTACAACTTAGAAAATTGAATCTATGTCAATTTCAAGTGTTTTTAATTTAATAGATTTAATTTATGTTTTTACATTGAATTGAAATTTATGCAGGTGATATCAACATTGATGATGGAATGTTAGAAAATGTTGATACTGACAAAGTTGGGGACTAAAAACATGACCATGTTATACAATATTGTGTTGAAACGATTTAGGATATTTTTTTTCAAAAATGAATCAATAGAAACACAAGCTCAAATTTTGAGAGGATTGATAAGGTTGAAAAAGTTAAAAGAACCTAAATCATTATCGGGTATTCAAAAATTGACAAAATATAAAAAGGTGAAACATAATGTCTTTGAAAATATAACCAGTGCATTAAAATCTCTTGGAAAATCTAGAAAAAAAAAGTTAGTGTTGCACAGAGTATAATACAAACAACAATAAGGTATCAAATGAACCCTTATGTCAATCAATTTGTATATGCTAACCAAATTGTTCAATGGCATCGAGAAGCTCTAAGCCATGAATGTGATCCATCAAGGGATGTGCGTAGGTTTGTTAATATATGGTGTACACATGAAGGTTATATTCACACGAAAATATGATTCAATCAAGTTATATTCAAAAAATTGTCTTTAAGATATATTTACATTTCATTAAATACTTAAATAAATTACTCTTGAACCATGCAGGTTTTTTTGGCATATTGGAATCCAAGATGTAGATAGATTGATCCCATATGAAGTCAGTACAATACATGGGACTCAAAATTTTCATTCAATTGAAACAAACTTATCCTACCAAAATGTGTTTTCAATTTATAGAAGGAATGTGTTGATTAATTGGGTTGTTTGTCATTGATGTCAACCCTTGAAGCAAGTCTGGTAGAAAATTCTGGTTGCCCCAATAGTATGGTTGAAGGACTTCAGTTTGATTGATGTATAATGGTATGAAGATTAATTTATTTGCAGGTAAAACTATTCTAGATAGATAGTACATGTCATTAAATTTCCTGTGATATATGGAACGTTACATAATTCTTCACAGTTAGTGATTTATGGCCTTATGAAGTTGGAGAACCCTCATGAATTATCTAGAAGGTCAAAGAAGTCAAATTATTCTAGAAGCTCCTAGAAGAAATTGACTAGTCAAGTGGGTGAAAGTAGGAGTTAATCATGGGTTAAGTTGTTGCAATAAGAAAATAATAAAAAATAATTTAGTTTCAACTAAAAGTGGAGAATTTACTATTTGTAGCAAAGTGGGTTAGAAGTGGAAAAGTGGTTAGAAGTGGGTTAGCCCTAAAAGAAGGAAATTGGGTTAAGTTGGCTAGAAGCTAACCCCTTGACGAAGTTACATGGAAGTATAAATAAGAGAGAAAGGCTCTCTTATTAGCACCTATTGATAACATTGAATATATATTATTGTGTAAGTATTATTGTAGGTACTCATTGATACATCTGAAGTTGCACAAGTTTGAGGTAGCACAAAGGGTCGACGGTGAAATTTTTGGAATTAGAGAAAATACTGAAAAAGCCTAGTTTTGGAGGTGTACATGGGTTGCAATGGATAAGGGAACGTACGTACACATGATAGCAGTATAATAGGGTGTGTACATGAGGTTAAAGCCATAAAAATTGAGAAGATGAAGATTTTAGGTCTCTAAAGTCTGAAATCAAACTTCCATGAAGGTCTACAGTGATCAGGTACATCAGATTTATCTACAAGTTCAAAAGGTATGTATTATTTCTATGAGTAGTTGGATTTTGTTGTATACATGAGAAATGGTTAAGGGGGTTTGAGGATTTTCCCTATAGAGGCTATTGGCTACATGGGACTTAATGTATAAGTCATATCTACAAAAATACAATGTTGGTATTATCAATATTTATCATTGGTACATCTTCTTGGTGTTGAGGAACATCTTGTATATCTTGGCATATTTTTAAGGGTTTTTGTGGTACATGGTGGCAGGAGAGGAAAAGGATAGGTGGTTGTAGATACCTTCTAGTTGTATCTAGAGAACATAGGGGGTTGTAGCTAGAGAATTGGGGATTTGGAGCTTCCCTCATATTGTAGCTTAAAAATATAGGGGGTCGGAGCCTCCTTCCAGTTGTAGCTGGAGAACAAAGGAAGTTGGTGCTTCCAATGAATGCAATTATTAAAGACATATAAGAAAAATCATTAGGTGGTTTTCTCCCACATTGGGTTTCCACGTAAAAATATTGTTGTATTCTGCATGTGTGTGATTCTTCATTGTTTATGGTTTATTTACTCTGCACTTATTAGATGATAATGTTGCATTGATCATAAAGATAAATAACAATTGCATAATGTGGTTAAAAGGATTAAAATACTCTATTACCGATTCACCCCTCTCTCAGTAATCCAACAATTGGTATCAAAGCAGGTTCCTTGAGAAATCAGTTTAACCACTGAAAGGTAGATCATGGAGAGAGGTAGATCATGGAGAGAAACAATATGTATAAAAATGGAATACCACAATTTGATGGACAGAACTATGCATTTTGGAGAAGAAGTATGAATACATATGTACATGCACAAGGATTTGAGGTTTGGCAATCAATTTTAGATGGATATAAAGAACCAACAGTTCCACCAACAAATGACAATGGCTGGAAACTCAGTCTAAACAATTCAGAAGCCAAAAATGTGCTTATGAATGGCCTTTGTGATTCAGTATATGGAAAACTTATGCATTACAGCTCCACAAAAGATATTTGGGACAAACTTCATAATATTTATGAAGGAGATGCAAAAGTCAAGGCAGGAAAGCTTCAAATTTACAGAGGTCAATTTGAATAGTTGAAAATGAAAGAAGATGAGAATATTTCAACTTACTTCTTACGAGTTGATGAAACAGTGAATGCAATTAGAGGATTGGTAGAAGAAGTTGATGAATATATAATTGTTCAAAATATACTAAGATATCTTCCAATGAGATTTGATCATAAGGTCTCAACACTAGAAGAAAGAACATATTTGGATTCAATAAGCATGGATGAACTACATGTAATTTTCAGATCCTATGAAATGAGCACTAAACAGGAGAATCTAGGTATAAAAGAAGCATCATTCAAATCATCCAAGAATTCAAAGAAAAAGAGAAAGGACAAGGAAAAAGAATATATCAATAGAAGTGACATCTCCGAAGACGATGACGAAGTGTCCAATTTCGTCAGAAGACTGAAAAATGGAACCGGTGGCAGATATAGCTAAGCTTCCATTGATTTTTTTTAATTGTGATGGTATTGGTAATTTTGATAACAAATGTCCTCATAGGAAAAAGAAAAGAAATGGAGAAAATGATTCAAATAGAAAACAAGCATATAAAGGCAAAAGAACCAAAAAGAAAGTCTTGAAGAAAAGTTTTTGCACCAAAGAAGACAACTCCTCATCAGACGAATATGAAGTCAATGAAAGTGAGACAGAAAGAGTTATATTCATGGAAATAGAAAACTATGATAAAAAAGACACAGAAAAAGAATATGAAGAGGAAAAAGTTGACTAGAGAGAAGAATTGTTAAGTGTCATAGATGTTATAAAAAGGGAAAAGAAGAAAAACAAATCACTACATGCAGAACTAAAAAGAAAAGAGGAAACACAAAATTCCAACTATGAAGAATTGGAGAAGATGATCTCTAATTTAAAAATTAAAATTGATGAAGACAAACGAATCGAAGAAGAACTTAAAGAACAATTGAAAGAAAAGGACAGGATCATTGGAAATTTGGAAGCAGAGATTGTCACATTGAGAAAAGACCTTCAACAAAAAAACATGCAGAATAGCTAAAATGTTTTGGATAACATTATCAAAAGTCAGAGGCCACATCATGACAAGTCCAGTCTAAGATACAATCAAACAAAAAGAGGCTCAAGTTCCAAAACTAAATATCAAGTAACACAACTAAGAATCTATGTAGAGACAATCAGAGGAGACAAGAAGTTTTAAAGGGAAGATCACAGGGACACTCCTCCACCTAGAAGATTCATATTTCAGAATCAGCGACAGTAAAAAACAAGTAGGCCTCAGGAAGAAGGACTCAAAAGAGTAATTCCTTTCATAAGATGTTCAACTCCCAGGTATCAAACTATCTTTTTTGGTGTATGTTATTCATGTAATAATTTTGGACATAAAGTTGTAAATTGCAGAGCTAATAGAAAGAATAGAAACAAATTTGAAAATCATGCACAAAATGGTTATCCAAGAAGGCCTAGTGAAACACAAGGAAGAAGCTACAATAGGTTTGAATCATTGAGAACTGAAGTTGAATGATAAAAGTGCAACAACTTTGGACACATGGACAAATATTATAGAATGATAGTCCCTCCTAGAGAATAACAACATAATAACAACAGTCACAAACAAGAACCTCAACAGAGAATATCGATAATAAAGCAGAATCGGTTTAACAATGAAGAATGCACACTTGCTCTATAAGCTAAACACAAGAAACGTGGTTGGTATGTTGATAGTGGCTGCTCAAAGAACATAATAGGTGATGAATACAGGTTTCTAACATTAATAAAGGAAAGAGATGGATCAGTCTCCTTTGGAAACAATGACTCATCTAGAATCATTGGAAACGGTACAATCAGAATTGGAAACAAAAATACCAATGCAGAAAATGTTCTACTAGTGGAAGATATGAAACATAATCTTCTAAGTGTAATTCAAATGTGTGACCAAGGTCACAAACTTATGTTCAATTCACATAAGTTCAAGATAAGAAAAGCAGGTTCAAGAAAATCGATTGCAATAGTTGTAAGAACTTCAGGCAACATATATGTACTAAGTGAAATTGGAAATGAAAAGTGTTGTCTAGGAAAGGAAAATGAAGTTTGGATATGGCATAGAATAATGGGTCACATAAACTTTGATAACCTCGTCAAATTTAAAAAAAAGGAAGCATTCGAAGAAATGACCCAGATCACGAAGCCAACAAACACATTATGCAAGCATTGTCAACAAGGAAAGAAAACAAATACCAAGTTCAAATCAAAGGAATACTCCACAAAAAGACCACTGGAAATTGTGCATACTGATCTAGTTGGACCAACGAGAACAAAGGGTTTAAAAGGTGAGAAATACTTTATGTTATTGGTTGATTATTATACAAGAATGAATGCAGTTTTTTTTCTCAGGAAGAAATCAGAAGCATTTGAAAACTTCAAGGTATACAAGGAAATGGTTGAAATTGAAATGGATTCAAAATCAAATGTTTGAGATCAGATAATGGAGGATATTTTAATTCAAAGGAATTTATGGATTTATGTAGCAAGCATGGAATACAAATGAAATTATCTATCGCTAGGAAACCTCAACAGAATGGAGTTGTTCAAAAAAAGAACAGGACAATACATGAAATGGCTTGAGCAATGTTAATGGATTCTAAGTCGAAAGATGTTTATTGGACACATGAAGTGCTTACATAAATTCACAAATAAAGTAATGTGTGTAGGTTGAAGAAGGTCATGTATGGTCTAAAATAGGCTCCCAGAGCATGGTATTCTAGACTGGACAGATATCTACAGCAAGCAAGATTCAAAAAAGGAAATGCATACAACAATCTCTACATCAAGGTAGCTCAAGATAGTATTTTTTTAATTGAAGTTTATCTTGATGATATTATTTTTGGAAGTGATGATGACAGGTTAAGCCAGAAATTTGAAAAGGATATGTAGGATGAATTTGAAATGTCATTACTTGGAGAACTATCCTTCTTTATGGGTCTTCAAATATGTCAAAGAAACCAAGGAATTTTTATTCCTCAAACTAATTATATCATAGAAATGTTAAAGAGGTTTGGAATGGAAGACTGCAAACCAATTAATACTCCTATGCAAACTAGTTGCAAGTTAAGTAAAGATGATGATTTAAATTCTACAGGTCAGAGGTAGTACAGCTCAATGATTGGCATCTTACTTTATGTGACAACATTCAGACCAGATGTAATGCAGGCAGTTGGACAGGTGGCACGATTTCAAGTAGCACCAAAGGAATCACATGTTCTACCATTGAAGAGGATATTTATATATATCAAGGGTATAAAAGAGTTTGAATTATGGTATCCAAAAGGAAATGATTTATCACTTATTTCCTACATATATGCAAACTGGGCAAGTGTCATTGATGACCGAAGAAGCGCAAGTGGAAGAGTGTTCTACTTGGGTGAGTGTTTGGTATCTTGGATAAGAAACAAATATTCATCAGTGTTGTTTCTACAGTCAAAGCAGAGTATATTGTAGACGCATCATGTTGTACACAGGTTCTATGGATGAAACAAAATATGATAGATATACAGGTTGAGTATGATGAGCCCATTCTAATGTATTTTGATAATACAAGTGCCATCAGTATCTCAAAGAATCCAGTGATTCACTCCAAGACGAAGCACATTCCAATAAAGTATCACTTTCTATTGGAACAAGTTGCAGAGAAGAACATCAGATTGAATATGTGGAAACAAAATAACATGTTGTAGATATCTTTACAAAACCACTTCCAAGGGAATCCTTTGAGTATCTTCGCCAGAGACTTGGAGTAATTTCTACTCCAAAATGAATTATTTTGAATGCTTATCTTATATGTCTTATACTTACATGAGGAAGCACCATAAAGAGGAAATTTCAGGTTGGGGGAGAAGTTTCAGGAAGAGTTCAGTCAGGGGGAGCAGCCCCAGACAAGAAGTTACCTTTTCCATTGATGTCAAATGGGTAGAGATACATCAAATGCAATATAGAGAGTTAGATACTTGGAGAGAGAGCACAGAGGCATGTTTCCAGAGGGAGAAATGGTCATAGGGGGGGAATGAGCGATATGACTTCATTGTTGCATCAGAGTGTTGACATCCATGCCAAAGGGGGAGATTTTTTATGAATTGGGTTGGTTTTCATTTATGTCAACCCTTCAAGCAACTCCGGTAGAAAATTTTGGTATCCCCAATAGTATGGTTAAAGGACTTTGGTTTGATTGATGTATAATGGTATGAAGATTAATTTATTTGTAAGTAAAACTATTCTACATGGATAGTACATGTCATTTCATTTCCGGTGATATGTGGAACGTCACATAACTCTTCACAGTTAAAGAGTTATGGCCTTGTGAAGTTGGAGAACCCTCATGAGTTATCTAGAAGGTCAAAGAAGTCAAATTATTCTAGAAGCTCCTAGAAGAAGTTAACTAGTCAAGTGGGTGAAACTAGGAGTTAATCATGGGTTAAGTTTTTGCAATAAGAAAATAATTAAAAATAATTTAGTTGAAACTAAAAGTGGAGAATTTACTATTTGTAGCAGAGTGGGTTAGAAGTGGGTTAGCCCTAAAAGAAGGAAATTGGGTTAAGTTGGTTAGAAGGTAACCCCTTGAGGAAGCTACATGGAAGTATAGTATAAATAAAAGAGCAAGGCTCTCCTATTAGAACCTATTAAGCACATTGAATCTCTATTATTGTGTAAGGCTTATTGTAGGTACTCATTGATACATCTAAAGTTGCACAAGTCTGAGGTAGCATGAAGGGTTAACGGTGAAAGTTTCATAATTACAGAAAATATTGAAAAAAACCTAGTTTTTTAGGTGTACGTGGGTTGCAGTGGAGAAGGGTGCGTACATACGCGGGCTAGAAGTATAATAGGATGTGTACATGAGGGTAAATCCATAAAAAAATGAGAATATGAATATGCCAGGTCTCTAAATTTTGAAAGCAAGCTTCCAGGAAGGTCTACAATGATCAGGTACATCAAATCTATCTACAGGTTCAAAAGGTATGTAGTATTTCTATGAGTAGTTGGATTTTGTTGTATACATGAGAAATGGTTAAGGGGATTTGAGGATTTTCCCTATAGAGGATATTGGTTGCATGGAATTGATTGTATAAGTCATATGTACATAAATACAGTGTTGGTATTATCAATATTTATCATTGGTACATCTTTTTGGTGTTGAGGAACATCTTGTATTTCTTGGCATATGGTTAAGGGTTTTTTCGGTACATGGTTGAGATTTTATATTTGTGATATGGTTGTGAAGTGGTTGATGTATTGAGAGGTTATATATCAGTAAGGGTTTGATGTCTATTCCATGTGAGGGTTATTATTATATGTGTTCATAATTATACACACTTGTATGGAACATGGCTAGAGAGATATAGATGCACTTGGTTAAGGGATATGTATGCATAAGGCACAATTACAGTCTGAACATAGTGACAGTTTGCAGGTTGATGTGATAGAGGAAGCAAAGGGTCAGAGTTTATTAGAACAGAGAAAACCCTAGTTTTCAGAAGGCGTATGTAGTCTGCAGTATAGAAAGGCCACATACATACGTGAGATGCAGTATAGGAAAGGTGTGTACATATGCATGTTGTAGTACAGACAGGTCACGTACATGTTGGGTTTTGTTGGTACAGGATGAGTACAGGTAAAGGTTGGTTACAAGTTGTTGGTACAGGTTTACAGTGATATATCTCACAGTGACAGTGTGGTAGTGGTTTCATCATTTGACACTTATATTGCAGGGAGATGGGATGGGGAAAGGATAGGTGGTTGTAGCCACCTTTCATTTGTAGCTGAAGAACATAGGGGGTTGTATCCTCCTTTTGGTTGTATCCAGAGAATTGGGGAGTTGGAGCTTCCCTCAGGTTGTAGCCTGAAAAATATAGGGGGTTGAAGCCTCCTTCCAGTTGAAAATGGAGAACAAAAGAAGTTGGTGCTTCCAATAAATGTAATTATTAAATACATATAATAAAAACCATTATGTGGTTTTCTCCCACATTGGGTTTCCACATAAAAATATCGATATACTATGTGTGTGTGTGATTGTTCATTATTTATGGTTCATTTACTCTGTGCTTATTGGATGATAATGTTACATTGATCATAAAGATAAATAACACTTACATACTATGGTTAAAAGGATTAAAATTCTCTATTATTGATTCACCCCCCTCTCAGTAATCCAACAGAATGCATCTTGCTTCTATTAATTTTCATAGAGAACACACAATCCAAAGAGATTTTTGAAAACAAAATTGGAAAATATGTTAAAGCTTGGAAACATACTGAAATTAATACAAAGGGGAAAATACCACTTGCAATCTCAAAGGAGATGGAATCAAATGACACAACAATGTCAATTGATGAAAATGATTACATGGTTTCACCTGCAAAAAATGATGAAAAAAATAAATATTATTTGATGTGATGCACAGAAAGAAAGATGAATTTATTGGAGGATTATAATGATAACGATTTTATATATGAAAGAGGATGCATCGTACTAAAAGGATTTTTTTTTAGGAAACCCATCAAACTGAAAGTCATGTTCACTTTCAATACTATCATATGAATGTCATAAGTTGTTGATATAGTCATTTGGTAAGTGCAATGCGCATAAAGTTAATAGAGGTTCAAGCAAAGAAAAAATTGAAAGTTAGAAAATGGAAAATGACAACTCGATCATGAACGAATAATTGAAGATGGCATACCATTATGATGTTTTTAAACAACATTCCAATTTATTTTTTTGCATCAAGTACATATATATGGATATTTAGGATGTTGCGACAAGGATTGAATGTAAAGGAAAACGGATCTAAGAGACAACGATGGTGTCGAAAGACATCATAGTACTGAAGCATGAGTCACTCAATGAGAGCAAGAGAATATATCTCAAGATGATATGACAATCTGAGATGAAGATAGACCGATCACTAATATCATCTATAAATAGGTTTGGTCATGGACCAATTTCAAAAAACTTGAGTGAAGGAAGTTGCACATGTCCATAAAATGTGGATTGAGAATCCATAAGTGGATATGGTCAATCAATGGTTTAGTCGATTTTCGACCCAAATACATGCTCGGCCCAATAAATATGGAAAGGTTAGGTTACAAAGGAACTGCAAGTTCCACCCCCCCCCCAAGTAAATTCATCTAGGAGGAAAACAAATTTCGCACCATTTCCCCCTTGAATTTGTGTTGACTACAAAATATTATCACAAGATGGTACAAAAACACTCCTGAGGAAGTCTAATCACCATTGACACAAATCAAGGTCAAAGAGAAGTCATCTATTGCAAACTGGTTGCAAAATCCTTTGTTCAAAAACGGTCTGAGTCGGTCACTCGACTAGACAACAAGACAACACTAGCTAGTCGATCAGTTGACTAGACAAGAAAGCACCAATATAATCAGTCTCTATCAATCCAAAAATCTATGTATTATGTATAATAAATAGAAGTACATATTCAGAAAACATAGTCTAACCTAGTTCGATCGGTCTCAGTAAATCCAAGCACAACAGTTGGTTTTACATTAGGAACTTCAAATTACTCCCCCCCTTAAACACAACTGAGGGATCAAGTATCAACAACAAATATTCATCGAAACACACCAGTCGACAGACAATAGATAGTCCAAACTCAGTCAAAAAATGCACAGTCAAAACACCTCCACTCAACTATTAATTCGGGTCGAATCCTAGTCAACCAATATCCCATTTGAGCTCTAGTCGACTGTCAAGTCAGGTCAAACCCTGTGGTCAACCACTGCAAAGCATCAGTAATGAAGAGGAGCATTTTACTCTTGTACAACCGACAAAACACAATGGTAGGAAATATTCAAACATCTGGTTATATGTTCCCATGACCACTCATCAATCCAACTAGAATCTATCCTGGTAGTTAATATGGGTACATGGTTATGTATTTCATGTCTATTTTACAAATATCTGAAAGCATGATTTCCATGTCTAAAATTGAGAGGATGATGATAATGTACAAAGGTCTATGTTGGTTAATCAAGAGATATGAGTTCAGCGTCATGTGTACTCTCAGGAGTATAACAAACCGGTATATCAGTAGCAATGTCATCAACAATAATATCAGGAGTCTTTGGCATGGGAGGAACAACCAACTCTTCAGTATGTTCAAGAGATTTCTCTGTTATAAAAACATTATGAACTCCACCTGCAACGAACAAAACTTCCCTATTTACAGCAAGGGAAGGTGTAGGAAAGGAGGAAACCCTAGCATCATATCCAAGACCTATTCTTGGTAGAAACATCTTAGGAATAATAGGAGCTGCAATAACCTAACCATTCCTCCCAATTCCTCGCCCGATATATCCCCTCTTGCTGAGAATTCAGGATATTATACATGTAGTGTGTTTTTCAAAGTTCGGAGAAACAACACAATCAGTTTTAAAACATAAATCAACAACATCTTACTTAAACACAACAGCATAGGATGGAGAAGAAATGGGTGAGCTTGGTATCTCAATAACATCAACATTCTTCTCACAAACAACCGGACTAGCAGTAATGGTGGAAGAAGAAATAGGTGAGTCTGGTATCTCAACAACATCAATCTTATTCTCAGCAATTGTCTCAACGTTCTCTTCAAAGTATGCAATATCTGAAGAGTCTCATCCTTCTTAATCAACTATAGTAATAACGTCATAATCTTCCTTCAATAATTGATATTCATCAAACTAATGATTGTTGTCTTCTTGAAGAGGAGAAACTTCTTCACAAAGCTCATCAACGGAAGCCTTTAAGTCGTAAACCTCATGAATAAACTGGGTATTTTCTTCCATCAATTGGATGGCATATGTACTCAATGTCGTATGAGGAATATATTTCACTTCTTCCTCCAAGTCTTCAAGAAGGTCAGAATTCTCCTCAAATTCATCAGTAAGGGTTTGAAAAAATCCAACAACAGTGTTCCCCATAACAACAACGCTTGTAGAGTGCCCAATAACAATAGTCTGGAGCATGTCTTCTACATATATTGTTGGCATGTTTACAGGCAGGTGTGTTTTTCATTGATGGCAATATCAGAGTATGCAGCGAGGGAAAAATAGCGACAACATAAGCTCAGGAGGATAAGTGCAGAGGTGCATGCAGAGTGCAAGAGTGTGCTTGATCATTTGATGGTTTTCAGGCAGGCAAGAAAGATTAGGGATAAGTTGATCCGACTCCATTTTGGAGTTTCAGATACTGGGAGATTGAGAAGTCAAGAGTCGAGACTCTTCAACACAGGAGTCCCAGAGTTGTGAAATCCGGAACCCCGAAATCCTGAAACAGGCACATCAACCGAAGTTTCGAATACCGGGAGATTGAGAAGTCAAGATTCGAGACTCTTCAACACAGGAGTCTCGAAGTTGCAAAATCCATAACCCCAAAATATTGAAAGCAGGAGACAGTTCCGGATACAGGGAGTTGAAGTGTCGAAACACTTCACCACAGGAGTCCCGAAATCGCGAAATGTGAAACGCCGAAATCCCTAAAGTAGGAGACAGTTCCGGATACCAGGATTTGAAGTGTCGAAACACTTCACCACAGGAGTCCCGGAATCGCGAAATGCGAAACACCGAAATCCTGAAAGAAGGAGACAATTCCAGATACTGGGAGTTGAAGTGTTGAAACACTTCACCATAGGAGTCCTGGAATCACGAAGTGTGAAAAGCCGAAAAGTTGATCTGACTCCATTTCGGAGTTTCACAGACTGGGACTTGGAAGTGTTGAGAACATTCACATCAAGAATGCCGAAATCACAAAATGCAAAATTGTGAAGTAATCTGGGCTGACAGATCCAGGAGGTGAATGTGGAAAACCACGTCAGAAAGGATAGGTGGAAGACTATGACACGTGGCACGATCAAACAACGACAAGTGTTAAGTTGATTTGGCATTTCAGGCCACTGGAAATCATAATTCTGAGTGACACGTGACAGCCACTTGGGTCATGACACGTCATCAAGTGAAGCAAGTCTGACCTCACTCCAGGAGTTTTTGCTTCGGGAGTTTTAACTCCATCACTCCCCCAAAATCCTGAAGGCTAAAGTCCCAGGGCAGAGGATAGTCGTCTGATCACCATTGATCAAGGACTCTTGATCTGGAGATTGAAGAACTTGTGTGATTAGAGAGTGGTCATGTTCCGGTGGTCACATCGTCGAAGAGATGTAGAGAAAATCTTGAAGCGTCAAGCTCCATTTAGTAGTTTCAGGGACTGCGACTTGGAGACTCGAGATGCCTTGCAACCGGAATCGCCGAAATGCGAAAATGCCTTTTGGTGTAGGCTTTAGTCACAACCATTGGTCACATCGGCAGAAGATAAAGGATACCAAGCTAGTGCAACCAAGCTCCATTTTGGAGTTTCAGGGATTGGTACGTGAAGCGTAAAGAAACCTTAACGACTGGAATCACAAAATGCCAAAATGTGAAACGACGAAATAAATGTAAGCCCCTACAGATTCCATCCAACGGTGCAAGTGATTTTGAATATGATCGGAGGGCTACTGTTGCACTTCACAGTGTAACTGCTAGAAATGACCGATGGTCTCTACCAGAGGATGAGCTCGACTATGATGAAGAAGACGAAGAGTCTCAACTCCCTAAGATGCCAAGGAATCTCAGCATAACACCCAGTGATGATGGATGTGTGGGTTGAACTGCCAGATAAGCTGAAGCATTGCAATGATGATCAGGCAAAGCACTCGACATGAGGTGAATATGTAGAACAGAGAGGAGGGGTGGCATGGTGGAGTAGAGTGAAGACCCTGAGGTGGAGAACATTGGAGTGGGGAGAGCATGCAGAAGCATGGCACATATTGCATGCACAAGGAGAACAGAGACTATAAGTATGTTGAACAAAGAAGAGATAGGGGTTGTTGTTGTTGAGTGTGATTGACGATTGAAGAAGGAAGCAGATCGCAGCAGCATAAATGCACAGAAGAGTTGTGGTGCATTGAATGGACATGGTACACAGAGAAAAAATGGCAGAAGAACATAAAGCGTAAGAGGAATGTGCAGAAGACACTGATGTAGACAGAGAAGCATAGTGTAGTAGATCAGTGATGAGACTGGTAAGTTTTTGAAGAATTTTATATCACTGTAATAAGTGTTATTAGCAAATATTTATATTTCAGGGTGGTAGGGAGGTGCTAGGGAGGACGGTTGTCCTCAGAGGTTCAAGTGGGTTCTTGAACGCAGGGAGGTTTATCTTCCATCTGGTTGCAGCCAGAGAAACCAAGGTGGCAGGGTGGTGCAAGGGAGAACTGTTATTATTTGTTATGGAGGTTGGTGCCTGTATGACTGGAAGTTGGTGCTTCCATCTAGTTGGTGCTGGAACACTTGGGGAGTTGGTTCTTCCTTCTTGTTGGTGCTAGAGAAACCAGGGAGTTGGTGCTTCATTCTAGTTGGTGCTAGAGAAACCAAAGAGTCGGTGCTCTCAGCAAGTAGCATCTTACAAAACAGAGGTTGTATCCTCATTATGAGTTGGTGCTCATAAGTATGACAATGTACAGAATGTAAAGAATACTTATCATATAAATAAGAAGAGGTTTTTACCCTTTATGGGTTTCCTCAAGAAATATTTGTCTCTGTGTATCTCATGTGTGTGAATGATGTTGAATGATCTATTGTTTACTTCCCTGCATTATTGTGTTAGTCATTGAGTGCTCTGGAAAGAATATAAACTAATCGTAATTGTTTAATCTAGGTAACAATTAATTCATCCCCCCCCCCCGCCCCCCTCTCAGTTGGTCAACAATTGGTATCAGAGCCGACCCCTTTTATCTAAGGGTAGATCCTAGAGCTTAAACATGTCAAGCCATGAAGGAAATTCAACCAATAAGGCCCCTCTGTTCAATGGAACAAGCTTTGCCTTCTGGAAAGTTAGAATGAGAACCTACATAATGGCTTTAGGTGCATATGCCTGGGATGTGGTAGATATTGGTTATGTAAATCCATTTGTACTAGTTAATAAGGATGACAAGCTAGAATTTAGCTTCAACGCTAAGGCTATGAATGCTATCTTGAGTGGGCTTGTAGAAGCAGAATTCGTAAAAGTTATGCACCTAGGAACTGCCAAAGAAATGTGGGACAAACTCATTTGTAGTTATGAAGGTAATGAGAAGGTAAAGGACACCAAGCTTCAAATCTACAGAGTACAGTTTGAACAGCTGAAGATGAAAGAAGAAGAAACTATTCGAAAATACTTTCTGAGAGTTGAAGAACTAGTAAATGCAATGAGAGAACTTGGTGAAAAAATTGAGGAACCTTCTTTAGTTCAGAAAATTTTGAGATCTCTACCAGACAGGTTCAACCCAAAGGTCTCTGCTACAGAAGAACTTAATGATCTAAAAACCTTGGAGTTTGATAAACTTCTAGGAACATTGACTGCATATGAAATGAGAATAGTTAAAGATAAACCCACCTCCAGAGAAGCATCATTTAAAGCAGACAAGAACGAGGATTCTGAGCCTGATGAAATTGAAGCAAAATTTGTAAAGAGACTGAGGAAGGGATCAGACAAATAAATGTTTGAATTGTGGTAAGATAGGTCATTTTGCAAATAAATGTCCTCACAAAGTAAAGGATCAGACATGTGATGATGAGGAGAAGCACAAACACATAAATTTCTTTAAAGAGAATAATTTTAAGAAGAAAAGTATTTGTGTAAACAATGATGATGATCCTTCAGATGATGAAGACAATGACTCCTCTATTGAAGATAAACTAAATGACTTCATACTTATGGCCAAAGAGGATTACGATAATGAAAGCATGGGAAGTGAGGTTAATGAAGAAAAAGTTGTGGTTGATATGGAAGGAGAACTGGTCAGTGCACTGGAGGAGATTGACAGACTCAGAATTAAGAACAGAAAGCAAAAAAAATTGCTGATACAGTTTGTGAAAGACAGTAAGCAACCTGATGAAGACTTTTCCTTGCTAAAAGTAGAATTAGAAGAGACAAAGAAAATCGAGGAAATTCTGAAACAACAGTTATCAGAAAAGAAGGCAAGATGTAAAGTTATGGAAGAATAAGTAGTGAAAACTAGGAAAGAGTTGGAGAAGTTTCAAGCCTTATATCATCAGAATCTGTAAAGTATAAAAGCCTCAGAAGGATTAGCCACCATTCTGAATCAGCAAAGGAATCCAAAGATGAAAACTGGTTTGGGTTATGAAGAGGGATCAAGTAGTGGTTAGCCAAGAAACCAAGAATGCATCAAGTTTGTCAAATCTATAACCAATGACAACAACAAACCTCCAAAAACAAAGGAAGACAATCAGCTGCCCAGGAGGAGTAAAGAAAAAGGTACCAGGACTGAATCTGTAGAACAAATAAATAATGCACTCCCTGCTCAAGGAAATCATCAGCATGGAATAAATCGATTTTCTCAAAGAAGACAACCATTTTCCAAGTACAAAGAATTTTTCTATGGCTATTGTTTCTATTGTTCTAACTTTGGTCACAAAGTTGTAAATTATTCCTTAAGACTTAGACATGAGCAATTAAGATTTCAAAGGAATAAATACTTGCCACAACAAAGAATGACACAGCCAAGTAACAAACCTTCATAGATTGCAAATTGTCAAATTAAGTCTAGAGACATGCAATTAAGGAGGTCAAGAAATAATCAACAGTCAATGAGTAGACAACACTGCAACAATAATTTTGACCTATTGAACAATGAGATTGAATGCTACATCTGTCATAACTATGGACATAAATCTGTTGACTTTTGATTAAGGAACTATGAACCAGATTTGAATTCCCCTGCTGAAAATGTCAAGGTTTGGAAGAAGAAAGAAAGTGACAAGTGTGGATTAGTGTTGTCAGCTCAAATAAAAACGAACCCTTGGTATATAGAAAGTGGATGCTCCAAACATATGACGGGAGACAAAGGTAAGTTTCTATCTCTAAGTGAAAGAAAATCAGGAAATGTAACCTTTGGAAATGATTCTCCGGGTAAAATAAAGGGTAAAGGGATGGTGAGTTTAAGTAATGGAAAAGGAGAATTCCAAGATGTTCTACTTGTATATGGGCCGAAACATAATCTGCTCAGTGTAAGTCAAATGTGTGACAGAGGATGTGAAGTGGTGTTCATGTCCAAGGATTGCAAAATAAAGTTTGTAAACTTAGGACAAGTGGTGGCCAAAGGCATAAGGACAGAAAATAATGTATATGTGTTGAAAGAAAATAGAGAAGAGTGTCATCTAAGAAAACATGATGAAAGTTGGTTATGGCATAGGATACTTGGACACATAAACTTTGACCACTTAATCAAACTCAAAAATCTCGAGGCAGTAAAAGATCTTCCGAGAATATCAAAGCCCCAAGATTCAATGTGTAAACCCTGCCAAGTAGGAAAGCTAACCAGGACACAGTTTAAGTCCAAGAGCTTTACTTCAACAGAGAAACCACTCCAACTAGTTCATATGGATTTATGTGGACCATCAAGACAGGAAGGCACAGGGAAAGAAAACTACTTCATGTTGATTATTGATGATTACTCCAGACTTATTTGGGTTGCCTTTCTCAAGGAAAAAGCTGAAGCATTTGAGAAGTTTAAAATATTTAAGGCTTTAACTGAGAATCAAACAGGCAAGAGGTTAAAGGCAGTAAGATCAAACAAAGGAGGATAATTTATGTCAAGTGATTTCAAGGAATTATGTGATAAGCATGGGATCAAGAGAGAATACACAATCCCAAGAACTCCACAACAAAATGGAGTAGTTGAGAGGAAAAATAGAACAGTGCAACAAATGGCCAAGTCAATGATGAATGAGAAGAACATTGGTCAAACCTACTAGATAGAAGCAATACACACATCAGTCCATGTTCTTAACAAAGCCCACCTCAGACCACAAAGTGACAAGACACCATATGAACTGTGGTATGGGAGACCTTCTTCAATCAAACACTTCAAAGTCTTTGGGAGTAAATGTTACATAAAGAATAATGATGAGAACCTTAGAAAATATGATGACAGGGTTGATGAAGGTATCTTCTTAGGGTATGCTACAAATAGTAAAGGATACAGATGCTATAATAAGAGGTTACATAAAATGGTTGATTGTATTGACGTAAAAGTTGATGAAGGAATCCCAACAAGAGAGGTGTACAAAAATGAGTCTTCTACAGAGGACACAACTGAAGCTGAAGATGAACAAGTCCAAGAATTAGAAAATGAAGACTCTAAATTAGATTAAGACACAGATACTTAGATAGACTCAAATCAGCAAACAACTTCAAACTCCTCCTCTAGAATCATTCAAAAGAATCATCCTGCAAGTCAGATAATTGGTGAAAAAGACAAAGGTGTACAAACCAGGAGAAAGATAATCAAAAACACAGAACAATCACATATAGATTTCATATCCATGCTGGAACCCAAGAACTTTAATGAATCTAGCAATGATGACCATTGGGTTAAAGCAATGAATGATGAACTTGATCAGATTGAGAAAAACAATACATGGGAGATGGTTCATAGACCGGAAGGTAAAAATATCATTGGTTCCAAATGGATCTTTAAGAATAAGTTGAATGAGCAGGGACAAGTTGTCAGGAACAAAGAAAGATTGGTCTGTAAAGGCTATGCTCAAATAGAAGGACTGGATTTTGATGAAACATTTGCGCCGGTAGCAAGGTTAGAAGCTATCATAATATTTTTTGCCTATACTTGTCATAAAAGGTTTAAAGTGTATCAAATGGATGTCAAGTTAGATTTTCTAAATGGAGATTTAAATGAAGAAGTCTATATGGAACAACCAGAGGGTTTCAAACTGTCTGATAACCCTAACTTAGTATGCAAGATAAAAAAATCTTTATATGGGTTAAAACAAGCCCCTCGTTCCTGGTATCACAAACTGGATATGTATCTCAAAGACAAAGGGTTCAAGAGAGGAACAGCTGACAACAAACTATATATCAAAACAAAGGATAATGATTTTCTCATCGTGTTGGTCTATGTAGATGACATCATCTTCGGATGTAATAAGGACTCATTGGTAAAATGGTTTGCTTCTGGCATGGATTCTGAATTTGAAATGTCTATGATAGGTGAACTGTCATTTTTTCTTAGTCTGCAAATTACTCAGAGGTCTAAAGGGATGTTCATTTCTCAAGAAAAATATCTAAGAGAAATGTTGAAAAGGTTTCAAATGGAAGATTATAAAGCTATGGGTACACCTATGGTTACTGGATGCAAATTAAGCAAGGATGATGACTCACCTGATGTTGATCAAATTTCATATAGGTCAATGATAGGCAGCCTGTTGTACATCACAGCATCTCGCCCAGACATAATGCATGTCATTGGAATGGTAGGAAGATATCAGTCTGCACCTAAACATAGTCATTTGCAAGCTATCAAAAGGATATTCAGGTATTTGAAAGAAACAATGACTTATGGTCTGTGGTATCCCAGAAATCAGAATTTTCAGTTAACTGCTTATTCAAATGCAGATTGGGCAAACTGTGTTGATGAGAGAAAAAGCACCAGTGGAGGAGCATTCTTCCTGGGTGA
>ML795010.1:71705-88102 GCA_009831015.1 Picea engelmannii | reverse complement strand
AAGTATAGACTATTTTTCTTTGGTTTAATGAGTAAAACGTTCACTTTTTGCCCTCCAAAACTAGCATAATTTAGGGCTGACGTCACTGTTACAGCAGCAACAATATCTATGACGCAACAACATTATTTATTATGAGCAGATTTTATATTTATAGCATTGTGATATAATAAATTGATTGATCTTACACATTGAATGCCTATATCTCATTTGTATTTATTGAAGAAGTGTTATAAGCCTTTATCTTTGATTTGCAATCATTGACTTCGTCAATAATTACATGCATTATTGCTCATATATATTTGAAGATAGTCATTAATCCTTTTGAAGTACTAACCCACTGCAACACATATTCTAGTTATTTGTCTTGTCTCGCAAACAGGTGCCATCCAGTGGAAGAATTCTTTTGACTATCTCATCTTGGCAGTAATCTATGAAAGGGAACTTCTTTGACTTGGTCCATTACCCCTTTAGCCCTTCTAAAACCCAGATTACATAGGGACATCTCCCTTGGACTAGCCATCCTAAATAGAAAGAGCCCCCCATCGAGGTGACAATGGGTGGGGAAGCTCCTGTTACGCCGGTTTTAAGCCTTGACTCAAGCTATCTAAACCCTTCCTACAAACCGTGCGATAACAGTCCTCACATAGTTACTTATCAAAACCAAATATCTCTAGTAAAAATTAGTAGATGACCACATTATTCATAGAAGACAAGAAAGCAACATTATTATTTCCCCATCAAATACCTTATCTCATGCAGTCTCATATGTTATGTTTCCATTAATTTATTTTATAATTAGGTTCAATGGTTTGTACCATCCATGACTATGATCATTATATAGTTTTTAAATAAGCACCATGTAATAACATGGTCCATGGTTTTAGTACAAACCTGTATCTTAACTTTTTTTTAGTTATTATAAGCATGGGTATAGAAGCACATACTTGTACAAAATTTCATAATTGCAATATTTGAAGATTATCAAAGTAGCTTTTTAAAAAAGCTCAGAGATAGAAAACTTTCATAAAATATATTCCAATAAGATCCAAAGAGGATCCTCTTATAAAATCATATAGGATATGGACTTTGTGCCTATGTAAAAATGAATAGGCGTTAGAAGGTAAGTACATGTGTAAAAATGAATAGGTGTTAGAAGGTAAGTACATCTGCTTAGCCTCTTGAACATGTTAGTTTTCCTCACTTATGTTGTCCCAATGCATTATCACTTTATGAATGTCTTAAAAGGCTTAAAAAGGTCTTTAAAAAGGCGATAATTGCCTCTTCGGGTCTCCTCTCGATAGATTTCCCACATATAGCATGCCAAGGGTAAGACTTTTCCATATTTTGAGAATCAACAATAATTAAATTAACCACTAGAATGCATAAAGCATCTTGAACGAACCCCTTTCTTAGTAATTATATTCAAGGTAACCTCTTGCATGTAATTTATCATTTGTATAATTCAATAGTACATTAGATTTTGTACATGTTCATTAGTATAAATTATAATGTTTGATGGGGTTTAAGATAATTGCATAGACATATAAAAAGTGGTGGCATTAAAAAGTGCTTAATGCATGGATGGTAGTCATGCTTAGTTTGAGAAGATGCACAACAAGATTATATAAATATTGGCATTGAATTATGATTTCAGGTGAATTTGGCATTGAATTATGATTTAAGGTGAATTTTGGCTAGCGTAAAAGAGTTTGTATATGATCTCATTCACAAACATTGATATGATGTGCATGGATTTTATAATCTATAATTAATGTGGATTAACTAATGTATTTAGGCATTGTGTTATATGGTTGTAATTTTTTTGTGGTTTTTATAATTATTGCGAATATAGATATATATTAAATGATTATAGTTATTTTATGTTAGAATATTTGTAAGTTCTTTGTAAAGCTATATATTGTAACTTATAATTGGAGAAGATATGTTTTAATCTTTTTAATCCTCACAACAATATAATCATGTGTATCTCGTTTATAATTAATGCAATTTAAGACGTAGAAAGCATCCTAAGATAAATGTGTACATGCAAGGACTATGTTGATTCTATTTTTTTGCCATCCATTATTATTCTTTTATTTGGTTCTATACTTTGTTGGCTTAGCTAACGCTTGATCTATTAAACTATTATTCTTCTATTCATTTGTAGTGTTTTTTTTTAACAAATGTTGATGAACATCTATTGTTAACACCAATTTAACCCAGGAAATTTCCACATCATCACGCCTAGGCTACATTTCAAAGAGATATCTTGTAATTGAAGAGGTTTCACCACACAGAGATATTGAAGAAAATATTGACATCCACGAGTCAATGACAACAACTTATTGCAATAATTAACCATGGATAAAATTTGGATGAGTAAATTATTGTACATACTTCAAGGATCTAATAAAGTGCTTAGGAATATTGGTATGGAGGGTGTATTTCCGTTTGTAGAAATGTGATTATATCATTCCAAACTCAACAATTTATAAGTCATTATATGTTATTTATGATTTGTGTAACGTTTTTTATCAATATTCATTTACATATAAAACACTATCATCATGATGTTAGCTATGGTGATTGAATAATCATTTTAAGTAAGAAAATTTGTATTATTATTTGGGAGAATATTGACCTTTTAGGATTTTGAAAATGTGCAACAAGAAGTTTATGTGAATATAAAAACTTCATTTAATCAACATTTTTGGCATCTTAATTACACACATTAATTTTCACTTCCCTCCATTATGATAATCTTATGTGTTATAATCGTCTAGCCAACTTTTTGTTTCGTTTATATGTAGTTACGCAAAATATAAAAAAAGACTATACATCATTTCTGCAAGCAATTAGAAACTAAATCGCCAGAAATGATGTATCTATTGAAAGAATGAAACACATCCAATTCTTGAAACTCCTAAATAAATTTGAAATTCAAGGTCAGATCATGTATTAATTTAACAACATAATATACCATTCAAAGAATCTTAGATGAGAATAAATGTAACATACCCACATATGGAATATAAATAAAAATGAAAATTCCAGTGTGTATATTAATCAAAAGACAGTCATACAACGCCCAAATGTAAGCATTGTTTTTGTTTCATACTTAAACTTATAGTAAATTCTAGATAACATGCTTTACCCAAATAAATTTTTGAAATAGTAACCACCATGAGCAAAAACATTACATCCATGGAAGTATGATCAAGTCTACAATTGTTTTGTACTATTATCAAAATACTGAAGTGTGGATCACAATATTAGTTTATTCAGAACTTTTCTCACTTGCATCATCAAATTCACAAGATTCTTAATAACCGACAATATGAAATCCATCTACTACAACAATACAAGCTATAAATAAATAATTCCATAAAACTACCTCACAAACAGTTCTCCAAACCACCAATTTCTTTGTAGAACACTAAATGCTTTGAAAGTCAATGGAAGCTCACCCTACACTTTGGAAGTCATCCAAAGAACACCCTGCACTCTGGCAGTAAATTGAATGACATTACATTGTTGGTTAAAAAAGGCAAAATCCATTACGAATATCACACCTATGATTTAGATAGAAAACTACCATTTTCCATTCCTTTAGATAAGATTCTGAAATTACTTTCATGTTGTGCAGTTCTATGTTATTTTAATATGCTCTAAGTATAAAAGAAAACCTTTGTAGACATTAAAAAGTAGTTCCTCTAGACAAAGTAAGGTACTACTTGGGGCATTTAATTAGCTTCATATAACATACATAGTGATATGAAACAGATTACATGTCTCCCATGATGATCAACATATGACATCATTTGAGGCAGAAAAACACCATCATTTGTAATGGCATGCCAAAAGAAGTTGTAAAGCCCGTTCAAATTTCTCTAAGAAATGCTTATTTTTTATTATTTTTTATTAATTTATTTTTGTATTTTAAGTTAATCATGTTGTGACAATAAAAAAGATACGAATTTAATAAAATCATATTCAACATTGTGACAGTTTCAGTGGAACAATTAATGTAAAGTCTATACATGTTACGACGATTTTCAATGATAATAGAATAACAAACAACGACTTAATTAACAATTTACATGTAGGTCCAATAACATAAATCACCTTGATACTATGAATATTTACATCACCAAACCAACCAATATCCTACACCTGAAGGGTTAGGACCTTTAAGACACATAATCAGTGCTCATGGTCCAGGATTCTTCCAATTGATTTTGACGATTTAAGGTCTCATAAATGGAAGTTGTTTTGAGGACTTGAAGATATCTACTCATTCAATCATTTCCCATATATTTATACAAGAGATATTTAATCACATAATTTCACATATAGATTTTCAATGTCATCTAATTCCATAACAATTTAAACTAGGATTCTATCAACCCTTCAATGATTCTACAGCTAATCTTTAAAATCTCATAAATAACTACACAAGTCTAACTCAAACCTTAATAAGATAGCATGTGAATGGATTGACCAGTGCTAACATATTGAAAATGGTTCAGGTTGCACTATAATTCATTATGGAAAGTAATGATATTGTTAACTTCATTGTAATACCCCAGTTTTGAGTCCCCATATTAAATAATGTAATTGTTATTTGACGAAAGGATAGAGCACCCAAACAATTAAAAGAGGATAGAGTGCCTAGGAAATGTAATGCTTTGATCATCATTACTAATAAAATACATTGCTGGCTACTAGACAAACAAGGACAAGATTTATAGGGGGCTATGATTCCATGAGAGAGGGGGCTTAGAGGGGGATAAATCATTTTATCATAATTGTTTTAATGGAGAGAAGTTGTTATATGAGTTTCTTGGGGAAGGCCATGTGGTTCTTGATTTCTCATGTAAATATATAAACCCATATATTGGGCTCTTTGGGGGTTCTTATCCATTCATTATTCTACTCTCTCATTAATTGATGCTCATTTATCATTCCTCATTGATTCTTGTTCTTGGGTGGGGTCATGGGGGAGAATTTCTGAGGATGAAGCCATTGTTTGTTGGTTGTAGTAACTGTTGGTGTATTCTAGCCATTAATTAATTCTTGCATGATTGAAATGCATTAATTAATTAATTCTTGTCCAGATGCACTAGAGCCCTAGAAGGAGGTGGATAGACTGAGGTACTACATGGCGGAGAAGGGGTTACATTCTCTTGGGTTGCGCATGATGGAAAGAAGAGAGCTGGTGTAATTCAGATTGTTTTGTGATGAGAAACCTGTGAGAACTTGAGTGTTGACTAGTTGGGAAAGATGAATGGCACCCTGGAACTATCCTTGTGGATTCATAGCCTTGGCTCAGGGGTGGCTGTTACAGAAATATTCCCCTGTAGATAGGTGAAATTTCCCTTGGATTACAGACCCCTAATACCAAGACATAAAAACACAAGTGAACACTAACATCCCTTTGAATTTAGTTTAACTAATCATAAAGAGAGAGAGAGGGAGAAAAGGTGTGATGCACCTAGTTTCAATGTTTGTCCTTGTTGCTTCCAATCCGAGCTTGATCTCTAAACTCCTTAGCGCAAATTGATACCTGCAATGCAATAGAAAACAAACAGAAACAAATAACTCCTACTCTACAATATTATATCAAACAAATTCATCTACAAATATTGAAGGAACAATAAACAAGAACATGCAAGAATACACAAGCTTGAAGGAAATGGGCCAAGTATATTAGATGAAAACTTAAAAGGAAATTGACAAACATGGATGGTGTTGCAGCAGCCTCGCCAAGTCCTCCTCATGATCTTGGGATTCATGATCTTGCATGAATCCCAAGATCATAAATTTGATATCTCTGTCTGTCTCCCCTTCACCATGCAAATCCTTCATTATATAGGATTTGGAGGATTAACCACCATGGAGAAGATCACTCACTAGATCCACTAAAATGGGATCTCCAAGATTTTTAGGGAGAAAATATCTCTCAAGGATTTTAGGGAGAAAATATCTCTCAAGGATTTTAAGGAGTAAATATCTCTCAAGATCCACCAAATTAGGATTTTGGTTTGATAAAATATCTCAACCATCTATGAGATTCTCAACCTCTCCTTGAGATTAGGAAACTAAATGTGAGGTGGATTCTCACACTAAATTAATTTCCTTTTTATGAATATTAATAAATAATTCATGTGCACATAGTATTTTGACCTTCATATGATATATTTTTCCTTCTCATTGACTAGGGATTGTGACAAATGTTCTTTCATTGTGTTAAGGTGTGTGCAACACTTAGAAAGGTGTATATGACACATTTTACGACACTTGAGACACTTAGGGAGAGGTACTTAAGTGTGGCATTTTGATGTGTAACAGATTTCCCCCTAAAGTGTGAGGTCAAAAGAGAAACTGATGGTTGAAACACTTTACAATTCTTCAATGCAAGGGTGTGGAGTTGGAGAACCTAGAAGAAGATGCAAACAACCATCAAACAATATTAATATATGTTCAATTTCTGAGGCAGGCATACCTATGCTCAGAATACAAGATGACACAAAGCACGACCACTGACCAATATGTTGTGGATCCATGAAAAATATTGACTAAAGATATGGCCACTAGAGATACAATGTGGATCCATACCTCCATGACATCAACTAATCGTAGCCATGAAAAATACACTGTGGAGCTATGAGATGATAAAACATAGCCACAAACCAATACAATGTGGATTTATGTGACATTATATATATCAACATGCTCAAATGATCTCCTTCACATCCTGGAAAAAAAAGATAACAGAGTGAATGCTCAACCTAGGGTCTTCATCCCAATCCCGATGTGGTACGAATCTAGCCATGTCAATAGATGATTTGATGTCGAACATGGTAGAAACCACTTGATTACCGATCATTAAGGTAAACCATTAACAAGTGCGAGGGAAATAACCAATGATATCAATTACTCCCAAGGTACCCTAGTACATTCCAACGAATGTGAATAAATGAGTTGAGGTCAAACATTCGTGGAATCATCCGATCAGAGGTCAATGATGTAAACCTACTATCGGAAGCTAGGAGGCCTGCCATTGAGGCATGCATGTCCCAAGGTACTAAATGGTTTCTAATTCTAATTCCCAAATGATGTGTTGAAGTTGACAGGAAAAGACTCGTCAAAGGAGGGCCTTGATGTATCCCCCATCATCAACATGAAACTGACACAAGAAAGTGATGTAATATGGTGAATTGAATGAGTATGGACCGACATGGGAAATGGAAACTATAAATACTACAGATGGATGGTTTGAAGTGAAAATTCCCTTGAGCATGATGAGGCATGACAACTGACTTGGCAGCATTGACTCAACGAGTACCAAGAATGTAATGTGATGGAAATAAGAGAACTTTTCGACTAGACAAAAAAGTATGGTGACACGTGGAATTGGTATGACTCAGAGACAAGCGGATTACCCAACTGTAAGATGAGACACAAACAGGTGTTGTGTTCAAGGGAGACAATAGCTGCCATAAAGAATTCCCAAAAACTTGACCCACTTCCTTCCATTTTCCCCCCACCCAGATAGATGAGTACCTCTTTTTCATTTAATGAGCTCGAGGAGGGTAACACATGCTCAATATAACTCACCTTTGGTAAGTCCCTCTTCCTTTATTTAATGAAATATAAGAACTAAGGGTGCATTCCCATATGAGTCCTCAAATGTGTAGTTCAGGGAGACCGGAGAAGGAAAAATCGGTGGTTTTTCATGTTTAAAGAGTCTGAAAAGAACTTAAAGGGGACTCCATGGATAATGTTTTCATAAATTTAGTCTCCCAAGCCTGAACAAAGTTTAAAACAATACAGGGGAGAACTCTTCTAATCCTTGATTAGAGTGTTCCTTTTTCATAATTAGTATCACGAGGCTGAAAAAGAGATAAACTATCACTCGAAAGATGCCCTTTCAAACCTTTTAACGAGTGTGAAAGGAAGCAAGAACACTCGACAATCTTCTCATGTTTAGAGAGTCTTAAAAGAGCTTAAAAGAAACTCCAAGGGGTTCCTTTTTTGTATAACCTTTACGAGTCCAAAAAAGTGATAAAAGTATACTCGGTAACATTCCCATGTATTTACGAGCACGAGAAAGAACAAAGACTAAACTGGGTAACTTATTCTCATGTATTTACGAGCACGAGAAAGAACAAAGACTAAGTGTGTTCTAGAAAAAGACTACTATGTTACGATGGGAATGAACTTCGAACGAGGATCACTCCTAGCAGTGTGTATCTCTAGAGGTAGTTTTCCCCCAGCTTCTTTGGCAAAAGTTGGTGGTTTTTCTCCAGCATGATGTCCAGAGGCTGGAGTCCTACCCCCCAAGCTTCATTTCCTTTGGTGACTCTTCTTCTTTCCTCGTTTAGGTTTCTAATTACTAATGGAAACATTTTCACTAGGTGGAGGAAAAGAAGGTTCAAGTACTCGATCCAGAGTGAGAATTGATTGTAATGGAGGGGGGTCTGTTTCATTTTTTAACGAGCTTGACATAGATAATGAACGATGCTCATCGAGACTAGGTACTACCAAAGGATGAGATGAATCGAAGGATTTTCGTACCTGAGTTGAAATCATGTTTAAGGTAGAAACCTATGCGGTGGAAGGAGTAGGTAGAGGAAAACCCCCCATGAACGAGGAATCCTTGAGAAGACCTACACCTACACTCTCAAAATTATTATGTCCTAGAAAAGGGACATTATTTACTACAACATTGTTGAGATCTAGATTTGTATACTCAAGTTGGTCAACAGTGATAATCTTTCCATGATGGGGAAATCGTAAGATATGAAACACCGAAGATGCGATGGTAGTCATTATATAGAACCAACTACGACCAAGTAACAAATTATAATCCAGGGGAGCGTCGACTACTTCGATATCAACCAAAATAGTCTTACCATTCAAATTCATAGTGAACTATTGCAAGATTTTGTGAGGTTGGAAACCATGTCCATCAAACTCTTTTATGGTGGTAGGGGAAGGGGTAAGTGTAGGACAACCAAGGGCTCTCCAAAAAGGAAAATACATGACAAAAGTAGAGGCTCCCTCATCCAAAACGGTACGATGGATATTCTTTCCATCAACCAAAACGTGAATTTAGAAAGCTAAGTGGTGGGACATTATCTCTTTAAAATAATCCATATTAAATGTAATCAAGTTTGACTCCTCAGGATCCATGGCTCCAATGGTTGACAACAGAGTTATACATTGACTTGGATAGTGTTGTAGAACTTCGAGGTTTGACATAGCACAAGGTTCTTGCACCAAATATTCAACTATGTTGTATTTTTTTGCAACGCGAGCATTAGGATTAAAAGTCATTTTTTGAATTACGCTCTTGGGCGAGCGCAATGTTGCGTCAGAAATCAACTTCTCAATCTGAAGAGGATTGGAAGATGAAGAAGGAGTAGAGTTAGAAGGTTGGTCGATAGCCTTCCCTTTAGTCTTATCATGTGGAGGAGTGTCATAGGTATTTGCACGAGTTGTGACATTAATCGTCTTAAGCATGTAAACCTCAGAGGCGCTTGTGGAAGCATCCCCATGGTGGGAATGACTTGGGTCGTCTCTTTGTGGAGGGATAAGGTTTTTTGCAACCAGATGTTGTTTCTAAACTCCTTGGGAGGTACCCTTCATATATTTAGTGACAGCCTCACAATGAGGGTAGTATTTCATGTAGTAGTCTTCCTCACAAATCATACAAGGAGATTTAGGTTTCCTTGTGGGTTGAGTATCAACATACTTAGGATTATCCTACTCGTTAGAAGGTTTCTTGTATTTTCCCTTGTTTTATTCTTACCTCCTGGTTGTTGAGATGAAGTGGATTGGACCTCATTCACCTCTGAGGTTTGAGCAGGAGCAGAAGTAGTTGTGGTGTTTGGAACGGAACTAGATTCCAGAGTAGGTATTGAAGGATCATTCGACGGATGAGAAGAATTAGGGATCAGATCATATAGTGTGCCATACTAGGAGTAAACCAAGTCCAAATACTATGTACAACTGATAGCCTTCTCCTCAGTAACTATCTTTCCCATAGAAACATCGCTGGAGATGGGAGGCAAGCGGGACTTTGTAAACCCATCCGCAAGGAGTTGGTCTAGAATTGGAGATTTAATCAACCGCCTTCATCATCTCCACTCATGAATATGATTAGAGATGTGGGTGGAAGAGGATTTTTGGATAGAGGTCAAAAGTTTTGTACCGGTCTCATACTGTATATGCAACTGAAAATTCATTAGGAAAGCTATGGAAAGAGAGTTAAAGTCGACAAAAGAGTTACGCGGCAATTCAATGTACATTTCATTGTCGAACCCATAAGTTTTCTCTAAAAAGGTATAAGACAAATGTAATCATCCATCAAAGAGTTGGAATAAAACCCTAATTCGAAAGTCATAACATGATTGTTAGGATCCTTCCAAGTTTTTTCATTAAATTTTGGAATGTCGGACGATAATTTGGCAGGGATGGTGGGAAAAAATGGGGCATGAAGGATGGGATCATTTGTTAAACGTGACAGATCTGGTAGATCTACCATAGCCAAGAACAATAGTTTTCGGTTAGGTTGTTGATACTGGTGATAACCATATTGCGTAGGAACACCAGTAGAACCATATCCAGGTTGTGGCAAGATGACAAAACTAGATGGTCCTCCCATATAAGGTGGTTGTTCAGGTTGTCCAACTATGTAAGGTAGTTGTCCTGTTTTTCCACCCGTGTATTGTGATTTAATAGATTAACCTCCTATGTATTATGGTTGACATATTGGTCCCCATATGTATGGTGGTGGAAGGGACTATTGTGTTTGAATCATGGGGTTTACAAATTGATAGGGAATATTTCCTTGCGTAGGAATGCCCATCGGATTGGGTTGAGTCCACAAAGGATTCGCAACTCCTGGATATGGATTTCCAGGATACAGACCAGTGGTAATAGGGATAGAGGACTTGGAGGAGCAGTTTTCCCCCATGCTTTTTAATGTTGCAACCATGTAGGTTTCCCCCTAGTAAAAAGTTACCCTGCAACTGAAGGTTTCCCCCCAATTTAAGGTTGGCCTCCCATTGAAGATTGACCTCCAATGTAGGGAGTACTAGGTTTTGATGTGTGATATGGAGGTTGAGTAGCTTGTGTAACCATGGTTGTGTGAACGACTTGACTATTGTCCATTTGACCTATGGGATGACCAAGTAAATCACTTGGTGTGTGCATGTGTGGAAAAAGTGAAGCAGGAATATTACCTCACTCATGTGCAAGAGGAAATGAATGCACAAGTGGTTGAGTCAGGGTTACCTTGGTCACCAATGTTTCTAGTAAATAATAAGCACCAACAGTATCAACTATGGGAGTTGTGGAAAAATATGAATTCCCAAGTCCTTCGGGAAAATAAAAAATGGGTGGGTTCATGCCAAAAGATGGTGTAATGGTGGAACCGGGCGGTAAACGATAAGAAGAATAAGTATCATCATATCTTGTGGATGGTGGATCAAAGAGTGGTTGGCGAAGTGGATCAGTAAACAAAGGATTCATAGAATATGCCAAGCTTTCTACAAAGGTTGGGACCTGTTCTTCAATGTGATTGCCACTTCCAGGAGCGACACTCCCGAGTTTAGAAGTTTGATATGTGATCACTACTTCATAAGAAATATTATGTTTAGGTTCCTGAGTGTCAGGTTCCATACCTTGTATACTGTGAAAATTTTGATCCTAAGGCCGACTATGAAAAACAAAGAAACACACTCCTATGAAAACTAAAAGCAATCAACCAAGAAATAATAGATTTAAGGATCTTTCGAAGATGGCATATCAAGGCACCAACGAATAAGTGAGAAGAAGTTACCCCAACCTCCACATAACAGTCCTTCTCGGTGCAAGCAACCCTCGCTTTCACGAGATCACCCTCCAAGGGTACTTCGAGTGTCATACGACATTTTCCCTAGGTACTGTGGGAGTCCCCCAACATTCACCTTTGTAGGTACCTAAGAAAGGCCACTAAGGTTACCAACTCGTAGTCATCTTCCATGGGGGTTAAGTTGACAGACGAGACTGAACGTATGGACAGGATATAAATTCTAAAGCTCTTCAAAAGAGTTGAAGACAATTGAATAGGTAGGACTCCAAAGGACCCCGAACGAATTCGAAATTCACAAAGCACCAAGCCCAAATGAAACCAGTGGTTTCTCAAGAACAACCCCCAATATACGATATGTCTGCTACGATTGGTTAATCTTTGGAGGGGTAATCTTCATTTCTCTCCCACACACAACCTCGTGTTTATCCCCTATGTGAGAGGGGGTTCCCATCTATGCCTATACAAAAGTTGGATTTATACGCTCTTTAGTGTTCTATAGTCTCTTTTGTAGTCTTGGACAATTTACTCACTTCACCTAGTCCAAAGACCCTAATCCTAAGATATTATTGGTGTGCTAAAACAAAAAATATTCGAGTTGATTTTATTAGTGCGTGGTTGATTTTAATGGATTTTAACTCAAAGGGTTCATGGAGATAAAACCGATGACATGTAATAGACTCGAATCCAATAGAATGCAAAAGAATAATATGTGGTTCTTTCTTTCGATGAATTCTACATATGGGAAGGAGAAGAGTTATATTCTTCTTAACACAAGCAAGCACTTAAAACAATGCAACTTTCAATTTCTAGGATCAATACGATGCCAAACTACCAAGCGAATGTTTTCTAAAACCGAAATGCAAATGCAAAACTAGCTCTTTTTCCAAACATAAAACAAAGCAAACTTCCTAATGAATGCAAAATTTCTTCATTTGATTAACTATGCAAGGAGATATGAAAACTTTTTGCTTCTTAACTTCCAGATGAAAGAGATCTAAGTTTAAAACAAAGAACTATGAGGCAAAAATAAATCAAACAAAGAGCACTCAAAGTGATGAGAACTGAAAGAAAACAAGTAGGGAATAACCTGTTCAATCAAGAACTCAGTGATGAAAAAGAGAAAGAAAACAAGCACTCATGAAAATACTCAAATGATGAGCAGCAAAAAACAGAAATCAAGCTAGGTTGTCATAAGAGTCCTTATCATCCGAAAAGTGAAATGTTTCAAATGAATACAAGAAGGCTCAATACCAAGCAATATTTGTAAACCTTAGTTGATGAAGAGTCCTAAATAGTCAAGCAATCTGAAAGCTTTACGAGATGAAGATCAGATAAACTCGAAATGCCAAAAGAACCAAGGCATCGTGTTAACCCAAGGGGACTACAACTAAGATCAAATTTGGAAACTTGAAGGATAAACGAAATTGAATGTAAATTCCCAACTCTTAGCAAAACAAATTCAAGAGTATTCAAAGGTCTCTGAGCAAAAATCTCCTCAGGATTAGACTGAGAAAAAGTGAGCAGAAAGGGGTAGAAAAACCCAAAAAAGGAGATCAACACTCATGTTTCCAAAGGGACAAAGTGCTACAACGCTTTGATATACACTATAGAGGAGTGTTGAAAATATATCAGTGCTCTAGTATACACAGTAGAGGAGCATTATCCTTCCCAAAAACTCAGAAATAAGGCTTAAAACTCAGAAAATTTTGCCAAAAAATCTATGAAATATTCAATGAAGAAGAGAGAAAGGAAAGTAGATCAGAAACAAATAGCAGATAAGATCTAAAGGTGGGAAAAATATTAGACGATCCAAGGAAAGACAAGTCAATGTCCTTCCCCAGTGGAGTTGCCAAATTCTGTTACAGAAATATTCCCCTGTGGACAGGTGAAATTTCTCTTGGATTACAGACCCCTAATAACAAGACAGGAAAAAACAAGTGGACACTAACATACCTTTGAATTTAGTTTAACTAATCAGAAAGAGAGAGAGGGAGAAAAGGTTTGATGCACCTAGTTTCAAAGTTCGTCCTCGCTACTTCCAATCTGAGCTTGATCTCCAAACTCCTTAGTGAAAATTGACACCTATAATGCAATAGACAACAAAGAGA
Source organism: Picea engelmannii (assembly GCA_009831015.1). NCBI lineage: Eukaryota > Viridiplantae > Streptophyta > Pinopsida > Pinales > Pinaceae > Picea > Picea engelmannii. The sequence goes on along the minus strand of ML795010.1, from coordinate 74,131 downwards.
AACAAGTAACTCCTACTCTAAAATATTAGATCAAACAAATTCATCTACAAATATTGAAGGAACAGTAGACAAACACATGCAAGAATACACAAGCTTGAAGGAAATAGGACAAGTATATTCGATGAGAACTTAAAAGGAAACAGACAAACATGGATGGTTTTGCAGCAGCCTCACCAAGTCCTCCTCGTCCAACCCTTGCACGAATCCCAAGATCATAAATTTGATATCTCTGTCTGTCTTCTCTTCACCATGGAACACCTTCATTATATGGGATTTGGAGGCTTAACCACCATGGATAAGATCACTCACTAGATCCACTAAAATGGGATCTCCAAGATTTTGAGGGAGAAAATATCTCTCAAGGATTTTAAGGAGGAAATATCTCTCAAGATCCACCGAATTAGGATTTTGGTTTGAGAAAATATCTCAACCATCCATGAGATTCTCAACCTCTCCTTGAGATTATGAAACTAAATGTGAGGTGGATTCTCACACTAAATTAATTTCCTTTTTATGAATATTAATAAATAATTCATGTGCACATAGTATTTTGACCTTCATATGATATATTTTTCATTCTCATTGACTAGGGATTGTGACAAATGTTCTTTCATGGTGTCAAGGTGTATGCAACACTTAGAAAGGTGTATATGAAACTTTTTACAACACTTGAGACACTTAGGGAGAGGTACTTAAGTGTGGAATTTTGATGTGTAACAGATTTCCCCCTAAAGTGTGAGGTTAGAAGAGAAACGGATGGCTGAAACACTTTACAATTCTTCAATGCAAGGGTGTGGAGTTGGAGAACCTAGAAGAAGCTGCAAACAACCATCAAATAGTATTAGACACTTTTATGAAACTTTTATGTTCTTTCATGGTGTCAAGGTGTATATGACACTTTTGCGACACTATTAATGTTCTTTCATGGTGTCAAGGTGTATATGACACTTTTACGACACTTGCGACACTTAGGGCGAGGTACTTAAGTGTGGAATTTTGATGTGTAACAGTGGCCTATTGTTGAGACTTGGAACAATAGAATCTATGGTTGGGTGGAACGTCATTGGTCTATAGCCAATTGGTGATTATTTTAAACAAATATAAGTGATCTCTCAGTCATGGTTTTCTTTGTTTTATATTCACTTATGTTGTGTAATAATATTATCTCTGAGATATAATGTGTTTATAATAATCCTATTGTTGGTTGATGTCATCCATGACATGTTAATATGTTAGTTTTACAATTAACACGAATCTTGATAAATGCATGTGTATATTTTTTTCTTCTTCATTTAATTAATTGATATCAGAAATGATAAACTTGCCCAAGAGGGACAATTTTTGGGTTTCGTTGCTCTAGGTGTCTCATAGATTGGTATTAGAACCTAGGTTTATAAAACCAGGCCTACTACATAAATTATTGTGGTGCTTCTTGAGCTAATTATTAGCTAGCGGACAATGTCCAAGTGTAACACTATTGAGATCACCATGGAAATAGTTCTTGGGCAATCCATCGCAGCCCTAGCATGTCATCTAGCATTCCCTTTATGATGTGATCCTATGAATCAATAGTATGTATAGCAAGGAAACAAACAAACAATCACCATTGTTATCCACTATTTATATGTGGACCGCATAAATATTCATCCCACATGCATGTGGGGAAAGGAAAGTGAACCATATATAATAAAAAAATCCAAACCTTTGTGACATGTGCGTGAAGCAAAAAGATTCATGGAACCTTGTAGAGTTGTGCCTTGTGTAATTTTGATCACCATGTTAAACACCCAATCTGTATCTCCAGTCGATGCCCCATTATCCTTTGTACCTTCCCAGCTTTCATCTTGTGATATGCCCCCCTTTTTCACATGTTAGTAGACGTACGTGCCAGGTGGGATGGTAGGCCCTTATTGGGTCTAAACCTTTGGTTGGTCTCTCTTAATTGATGACCATTGGATCTGTTAGCGTTAGAAGTCACTCCTGGATTGCTTGCAGGAACAGAGCCCAACGCCCATCAGTTTTATGTCACGATTTGTTTATGAAGGGTGATCAAATGGAGATAACGGCTCTAGGAGGTATCACTCTAACTCAGGGACCGAATCTGGTTCATAAGGACAGAGGAGGTCTGGAATCCTAACTTCATCCAGTGGGTTGATTTAAACATGAATAGGTGGAAGACTTAGGAGAAAGTGGACAAACATCTCTAGGCATCAGGCTTGCAGCAGTTTGCAGAGGAAAAACTCCGAAAACAAGATCCTCCTGGTTCAGGGCTTCAAGAAGCTAAAAGAGGACTTGACTGGATCCTCCAATTCCAAGTCATTCAACGCTAAGAGAATTACAGGGACTGATTAGAGGCTCCGTAACTATTACAGTGATCCATTACAACATCATCCTATAATAGTTACAGCTCGACTGGATCCTCCAAT
>ML795010.1:20689-63586 GCA_009831015.1 Picea engelmannii | reverse complement strand
AATTCCGAGCTGCTCTAATACAGTGTAAACAAAGATATGAAAGAAACTGGCATTCATAAGGCAAGAAGTCTCCAAAGTTCATACATAACCAGAACAACAATGCTTCATTAAAATTTTACAACCAGGGAGCTCTGCTCAACCATTGATCTTTACAAAAGTGGACAAAATTCCTACATATACTTGGAACAAAAATCCTGGAAGCGAAATCGAGATATGGCATTGAAGACATTACGTCGGTATGCTTACTGTGTCTGCAGTCTCTGGGTAGTCGTGGACTTCAGTCAGACGCAACTGCGTTCCAAAGGACCTAAGAAAGAATTGACAAGCTTACAGTCAATTCCAGACTTTCCATTTATGGAGAAAACGATGTTCAACCACCATCAACTGCCGCAATAACTGCTTCATTAATATCGGGGGAGGCTCTGGCCGACTCTGTTGCTACAGGACATGGCAACCTACATATTTTTCCATTTGAATCTTTCCTGGAGAAATCACAGTAGGACTGATGAGTGACGTATGCGATGAAGCTCCAGATTTTTCGGGAAATCGGGATTCGCAAGTTGAAGTGCGCGAGCTCCTTGCCTCCGGGATCTCCGATTTCTCGATATGCGATGAGCCCCTTCTCCTGGGGAATATCCCCTACCAGCTAGATCATAACCCATAGGACATGTCCCTGCGCGACCGTGGTCCAACTTTCCGTCGGGATTTCGGCGCTTTTGACGACACGATGTTTGTGTCCACTAGACCTGTGATTTCCCGAAACCCGATGGCTTATGGTCGTTGACTTGTTGACGGTCAGCTCCTTGGTGCATAGTCTGCCACCTGTCTTCCACTATCGAAAACTGCCCCCCGATATCAGGAAATCGAGCATCGGGATTTCTATTGCCTTGTGCTCGGGACTTTAGTTCCGCGATCCCCGACTTTGTGGGATCTCTCGCCACGCGTCCTGCCAAAATTAACGGCTAGGATCCCATCGGTCTTTCGAGACTCGAAAGATCTCGGCCGTCTTTCCCTTTAAAATCCCGATACCAGTAATGTTACTAACAAGATCAAGGAATGGAAAAATATTGATCGTTGATCGGAGGACATTGCCATCGGGATGTCCAAATGCAGGGTTGCATGGAATATGATGACGAGGGACTCTGATAGCCATTGAACCATCAAAGAGTGGCTTTAGAGTGATTTGGGTCGTTATATCATTTCTAGTGTGTGTGTTTCATCAGAGTCTGAGGGTCAGAGTAACCTTGGATGCCTAGAGTGGAGGCACTCTGATGGGAGGGACTTCGAGAGTGAAGGAGAATCTTTTATCTATCGAGAAATATTCCCATGACTTCAGTCGTATATCTAGTGTGGCTCATGTAGGAGGAGAGAGAACAATGATGTCCCGGTGACATGGTGTGAGAACTTGGCAGTTAGGGTAACAAGGTTGCCAATATGAATCAACATCCTTGGAGAATGATACATGTCGACAGTTGGTTGGTTGACAGAACATGAGTGGGCCTAGTTGAGCATGGAGGCCCTCATGCTTTCACTTTAAATCTTAGCCTCATATCTGTAAGATGATAGATCTCGATCGTTCATCAGAGGGGTGTTTGTCAGAGTGAGTTGTAGTCCTGGATGGGGGATGTACTCCGAGAGGAGGAACTCTAAGGAATGTTCAGTGTCATTGATGGGTGAATGGGAATGGGGTAATGAAAATCATCGATCTGTCATAGGTCCCACATGGCCAAGTAGGAAGAGTTAAAGGGATGGACCTTAAATATTGATCAATTGTGTACTCCAAGCAAATCCTAACCATTGGAGGAGCAGAGTAGGGGTCGTTGGATCCATCATAGTGAATGCATTCAGAGTTGTTGGTTTCCCGACTTCATTCACTTTTATATCTGCCAAGAGGGTGCCATCATACCTGGTATTTCGGAGTGGGAAGTAATTACAAGAGTGAATGCACTCTCACAAAAAACACCCCAATGATAATGAAAGGATCGTAAGTGTTATAAACCATGAATTGGAGATGACCAATGGACCATTTGGCAGGTGCCACGTCAATACTTCTTTGAATGGTACAAGTGACTAAGAACCATGTGGATTCCACGTGAGAATCAAGTGGAAATTAATGTAAGACAACTTGAGAATTTTGGTAGGTCGAAACTTGTTTCCCCGAGTTTGAACTTAAGCAAGGAAATGGCCACTGGAAATATTTCAAAGAGAGGAATTTAGTTATGAACCCAGAGAATTGTTTCGAGCAGTAGAACTCATAACTAAATCTAAATAAAATTATTTGTGGCATTAAGGAAAATAAAAAAGAGACAATTTATATATATAATTATTTTACATTCCTTTCCAAAAATGTTTATTTTTACGTTTCAGCTAACAGATATTATGTCATATGCACACTCTTTTGAAAAATTAATAGATATAATAAAGATCAGAACATGTATATCTAGGAAGTGGAGGAAGGGGAAGGAGCCTTCAGTTATGATAAAGCAACTTGGGGTCAAAACATCAGTGTTGGCAATGTAGAGACAGAATCAAATGGACACTAGAGCAGGGAGGAACAAGAGACATTAATAGAGACTATGAGAATATTGAAAATAGAAGTACAGAGTTATAAAGAAGACAATGAGAGACTGATGAAAGAAAAAAACCACATAAATTCTTAAGTAATGCAAATCCTAAATCAACTACATAGACAATAAAAGAAGGGATCAAACTCATGACATGACGAAGAGTGTAGGTATCATGAAAGAAGAGATAACTATAGAATAACAGGTCATTCAAGAAGTGCTAGCAAAACTCAGAGACATCACTCGCCTCCTTACTCAGTAAGGAATTTTTATGCATCTAAAGATTCCATAAGTAGTCTAGAGGTGTCTTCTGTTAGAAACCAAAGAAGAAGACATGAATTGGATAGTTTGCAGAGAGAGTTAAGGAAGATTAATCCACCATCATTTGATGGTGAAAGAGAAAGGGAATATGACGTTGAATCCTAGTTTCTTGGAATTAGGAAGTATTTTCAATTGCACAATTACTCACCTAATATTCAAGCAATAATTACCATATACCATTTGCATGGAAAATTTTCTATGTGGTGGGATCAATTGAAGCAATTGGAACACATTAATGAAAGCAGGATCACTTGGAAACATGTCAAGAGATATTTTCAGAAGGAGTACCTTTCCGAGCACTTCTATGACAAGAAAATGCAAGATTTATTTGAACTCGGGCTAGGAAGCATGACCATGGTAGAGTATGAAAATAATTTATTGGGACTACTAAAGTATGTGGGATTTATAAGGGATGAGAAGGTGAAAATACAGAGGTTTTTGAGTGGACTGCCTTCATTTTATAAAGAAAATATTCAATATGATGAGCCCATGAATTTGACTGAGACCATAATGAAGGCTAAGTACATGCATGAGCAAGCCAAGGGAAAATAATCCATGGAAAAATCTTGGAAGGATAAGAAGAAGGAGAAATTTGATCAGAGGAGGAAGGGATTCAAACCTCCTTTCAACAGAAATAGCCCAAACAAAAATCAGCAAGACTAGCCTACTAAGGATGAATACAAGAGAGAATATTCCTTGGGAAAAAGGGTAAGACCACCAATTGAATGTTGGGGATTCAAGGAAGATCACATGTACAAGGATTTCCCTCATAGAAAATACATAGTGAAGATCGTGCACAACATCTAAGAGGCTACAACAGTAGAAGATATGGCCAGAATATATGCAACCCTAGAATATTGACAACCAGAGTACCAATCCAATATGATCGAGGTGGAAGGTAAGATAATTAATTAGTTTGTTGCTATCTTAATTAATTCAAGATAAATCCATTGTTACATTGATCCTAAAATAGTGGATAGATTAGATTTGGAGAAGAGTAAGCTTGAGAAATCAAGTTTGGTTCAACTAGCCAATAGGACCAAAAGAAGGATTAATGAGGATGTTAGAAGTTGTCCAATAAATATGAATGGAGTAAGTACAATTGTTGATATTAATATCATCTGATTAGGATCTTATGATATTGTAATTGGAATGGATTGGTTGGACAATCATCATGATGTCATAACAAGAAATTTATATGCCTTGATGAAGAAGAAAAATATAGCATTGTGAAAGGAAATTCAAGACCCATTTCTATAAGGGATATTTCACTCTTACATCTTAAGAGACGTTTCAAGAAAGGATGCCAATTGTATGTCACCCATGTGGAGGATCAAGAAAAGACAAAAGGGCCAAGCCTTGAATATTTTTCGGTACAACAAGAGTTTGAATATGTATTCCAAAAAATAGCAGGATTGAAACCCAAGAGGGATATCAATTTCTCTATTGATTTAGTACCAGGCATTGCCCCAGTATCAAAAACACCTTACAAAATTAGTACACCAGAATTAAAGGAATTACAAATGCAACTGGAAGAATTGATGAAGAAATGGTATATATGTTTAAGTGTTGCACCTTGGGGAGCACCAGTACTCTTTTTCAAAATGAAGGATGGAACATTGAGGTTGTGTATTGACTTTAGACATTTGAATAAAGCCACTTTGAAGAACAAGTACCCTCTACCCAGAATCAGTGACCACTTTGATCACCTAAGAGGAGCAAAGATATTCTCAAATATAGACTTGGGATCAGGATACCACCAAGTAAGAATCAAGGAAGAAGACATCAATAGGACATCCTTTAGAACCAGGTATGGGCATTGTGAATTTTTAGTGGTGCCATTTGGGTTGACCAATGCACCATTTTTCTTTATGTGCTTAATGAATGGAATATTCAGAAATTATCTTGATAAGTTTTTCATTGTATTCTTGGATGACATACTTATCCATTCTACGCCAGAAGAAGAGAATGAACATCACTTGAGGTTGGTGTTTCAAATGTTGAGGGAACATCAATTGTGTGCCAAGATTATTAAGTGTTCATTTTACCAAGAACAAATCCATTAATTGGGACACATTATTTCAGAACAAGGTATAGCAATGGATCCAGAGAATATTGAATCCATCAGAGGATGGCCAACACAGAGGAATGTTTCAGAAGTCATATATTTTATGGAATTAGTTGGTTACTACAGAATATTTATAGTGGGGTTCTCTAAGATTGTTCATCCTATCACTTCTTTACAAAAGAAGGAGACTAAATTTGAATGGACAATTGAGTGTGAAGAAAACTTTAATTTGTTGAAGGATTTACTTACTAGTGCACCTATTTTAAATATTGTTGACCCAAATGAAAATTGCGTGGTAGGTATAGATGCATGCAAGGAAGCACTTGGTGGAATCCTCACTCAAAATGGACATGTCAATGGTTATGAGTCAAGAAATATTAAATAACAAGAGAGGAACTATGCCACACATGACCTAGAGCTTATTTCCATTATTCATGAATTGAATATGTGGAGGCATTATCTCATGGGAAAGAGATTTGAAATAAGAATAGACCATAGTGGTATGAAGTATCTTTTTGAATGTCAGGTAGATAAGATGGTTGGAATTTTTAAGTGAGTATGACCTTGACATCAATCATATCAAGGGAAAAGAAAACAAATTTGTTGGTGCACTCAACAGAAGAGTACATATCATGCATGGTACAACCATTAGTATGCATCAGTCGTATTTGAAGAGTAGAATTTTAGATGTTTTTGTTACATATCAGCATTAACTACAGGTAAAATCAAGCTTACAATAGGAAAATGTATAGAAGAAAATTAAACAATATGATATTAAGGAAGATGGATTACTTATGCATAAAAATAGAATTTATGTTCCTAGTTTCAGAGAGATTAGGAATTTGGTATTAAAAGAAATGCATAATGTTTTGTATTCTAGACATCCTGGTTACCAAAAAACAATTGTAGTAGTAAAAATCCAATTCTTTTGGCCAGGAATGAAGAAATATGTTGTTGACTACGTTGCAAGATGTATGGAATGTCAGAGAGTGAAGTCTAAGCATAGGCACCTAGCGGGATTTTTATAGCCATTACCAATTCTAGAGAAGAAATGGGAAGTGGTAACCATTGATTTTATAACTAAATTTCCTAGGACAACAAGGCAACATGATTCAATAACAGTAGTTGTTGATAAAGTGACAAAGGCTACTCATTTTGTCCATGTAAAAATGACACATACAACATCCAATATTACATAAATTTACATGAGGGAGATTGCTAGGTTACATGACATACCTAAGGCAATTGTAACATATAGAGATACAAAGTTTACTTCAAACTTTTGGAGGCGATTATTCAAGGGATTTGGCACAAATATGAACTTTAGCACAACATACCATGCATAGTAACATGGGCAGACATAGAGATTCAAACAAGTGATTAAGGATATGTTAAGGATGTATGTGATGGATAAGCCATATAAGTGTGAAGAGTACTTAAATTTGTTTGTTTTTTTCTATAATAATGGGCATCAAGTTTCATTTAAAATGTAACATCCCCACTATAATCCCCAGTTTAATTAATGATTATGTAGATATAATGTGTGGCTATGACCAAAGAGATGTAATATGAAAATTGTATTTCTATGTTTTATTAATAAAAATGTGATGCAAACTGCTAAGGGGACATGGAAAATATATGGGGGATAAATTAATCCACAAGAGAGGGGAGTTTCTAGGATGATGTCCAAGAGGGGTCCAAGGGGGAATTACCCATGTAAATTAATTTAACCCATTTTCCTAAATCTGCTATTTGTATATGAACCTTCCAATTTTTTATTGAGTTTTCCCAAAGCCAATCACTGAATGCATTTAAGAGGATGGGTGTGAGTGCTCAGATTCCAAAGTTATTGGGAACATGGGGGTTGAGTAAAATCATCTTGGGGAAGAGTATGAGTCAAGAAAGGTAAGCCAAAGGGAGGAAATCAGTATGGGTTGTGACAATAGTTATTACACATTCATTTTTTTTGCATGAGGATAAAGTAGAGAGGAAGAAATAGATCCTGGAGCTAGTGCAACCATGGAGGAATAATTATAGAGAAAGTTGGAGCGTATTGGAGCATATTTGGAGATGGAAACTCAAGAGCCCAGTTGTATGGCCTGAAGAATGAACTCCTGGGTGAGTTGCATTGTAACAACAAGTGTTTGATGTTGGTTTGCTAGTAGTTTTCCTAACAACAAGTTCCCTTGAGTTCCCAGTTGAGATATTCTTGGTTACCTATTCCAGAGAGACCTTGATAAACGAATGGGAAATTTGATTAACTGAGATCAATGAAGGGGTACATTCCTTGAGTTGAGAAGGTCAAGAGGAAGAGAGATGGTGGAAAATTAGGATAGTTGTAGGAACATATCAATGGGTTATGAGTTATGTGTTGTGAGTGGACTGTGAGATACCACCCTCTTTTGTGGATTACTAGCCTCAGCTCAGAGGTCACTGGTTGTTGAGATTTGGAATAATCAATCTATGGTTGGGTTGAACATCTGTCCCAAGCAGCTGATTTCACATCTGTTATAAAATACAAGTATTTAATCTTGTTGTTGTGTTATTTATGAATTTAATTGTTGTGCCTGAACTATGTGTTTCTAGAAATAATTTATATATTTCTATGTTGAATTATTAGACTGCATTCATGTTGATTTAGCATGTTTTATATGCATCAACCGAATTTTTTTTGATAGTAGTTAATTCTAGTTTAAATTTGTAGTTGTAAGCTACAAGAAACTGGCTAACAGTAAAAGAATTAGTTTAGTTAGTAGAAAAAAAAAATTTATGAGTATTCTACATCATAATGTCCCTCGGTTGGGCTGGGGAGATGTTACAATATGGTATCAGAGCATCTGGTAAAAACGCCAAGCTTGTATGGGCCAAGATGGCTGTGAATTAGTGAAATTTGTTGCTGCAAATTTTGTTTGTGATAGATTTGGGGTAAAAAAGAGAATTTAGAGAGAAATCCCCAAATATGTGGCCAAAATATAAGTTTGAATGACTCTGGATGGTTTAAGAAGATTAATGGAGTAGAGCGGTAAATTTCCAGGTCGCAATTCGACCTAGAATGGTCAAAATTTGAGTTTTAATGGTCGCATGTAGAGTTACAGGAAGTATGGTGAATCGACGACCAAGATCTCCTTTGATATCGATATCGACAACCAAGATTCGCCATGATAAATTTAAAAATCCATAAGGTATATTTCATTTGGAAGGTTGAGTGAATCAACGGACAAGATTCGTTTCGACCATTTAGAAAATAAATAAGATCGACAACCCAGATTCACCTGGGTTTTTGTCGAAATTTTCTAAGTGTGAGGTTCGAAAATAGAATTCATTGATGGTCAATGGTCAGATCGACGAGTTTAGTGAAGTGTTGAAAATCCATCAAGAGGAAACATCAATGGTCGATGGAAAATGGATGGGCATCAACAAAGTTGGATGAAGTTGCTACAATCAACGTCCAGGATTCATTTCAAGGGTTTGTAAAAAAGATGAGATCGACAGTCTATATCAATGGGAGAAATGTTGAAATTTTGATAAGTGTTAAAGTTCACCAAGAGAAATCATCTACGATCGATGGTCGGAGTGGCCGAAATGGCAAAGATTTTGGTTCAGCCATAAGACATCTCTAATCGTTGATGGTCGACAGTCGGGGGTTGGTCAAATCCACTGAATTGTTTCGAACGGGAAAAAATCATCAATGGCTAATGGGCCAATGGTCGGAGGGTGGTCGACTTGACGAAGTGTTTTAAATCAAGCAAGAGAAGTCTTTGATGGTCGATGGGTCAGTGGTCAGAGGTCAGTTGATTTGGTGAAGTGTTTTAAATCAACCAAGAGAAGCCTTTGATCACTATCACACTAATGGTTGGGCATCATATGATTCAGCGAGGTGTTCTAGTCATCCAAGATAAGAAGCATGGTCATTGATAAAGGAAATGTGGATGATGATTTCATCATCAACATGGCATGCCAAATCAATATCCAAGTGTCACATTACATCAATAGTTGCCACGTCAGCCAAGAATATGTCAATGCTCAATGGTCGAGCATCGAAAAAAATTGAGAGGTGTTCGTGAGTCAATAGGGATCACCAATGGATGAATACATATGGTTAAGTCATCCAATTTGACATTTTATTGCAAATTGGGTGTTGGGGAAATGGGTCGATGGTCGAAAGTCACGTCGACACATTGGGAAAAGTGTCATGTGTGTTCAAAGGAAAGTGTTGATTGTTGGTGACCAATAGAATCAAATAAATGGTTATTGTTTCTCCTGATTTGAAATCAATAGTTCATATTTAAAGGGGTTGTTTCATTAGAAAAATAGTCAATTTTATGTGAATTTTGTGGTTTTTGAAAGTTTTTAACTTGAGAGGCATTTTTTAGGCCCTAAACGACGTTTTTAGACAATAAAACCCGTAAGTATACATTGTACCAAGGCACACTTTGTCATTGCAGCTCAAATAAAAGAACTCGGAGAGAGTTATCCAACGAGCTAACTGATTCACAAAATAGAGCTCATATGAGAAAGTTACAGCCAAAACAATAAGGGTTAAATTTTGGCACCAGTTTTACTTGTAAAGGGCATAAATCCATGCTCAAAAGTTCATTTGGGGCACAAGAGAAGTCGATGGAAATTTCATGACCCATAGAAGCTAGAGGTGAAATCATAATTTGGTTATGGGTACCTAAAAATGCACAGGAATAGAAATAAGACACATGTAGCATGCAGGGATTAATGGGGTAAAACAACCTAAACTTCTCTAAACCATACTTTTATCTCGGAGCTCAAATTTGAGAAAAAGAATAGTTTTTGAAAAGGTATCAAGGATTAGAAGACATACGTCCACCCAAAATTTTGAATTGGGCAATGAAAATTCTCAAAAATAAATAAACAGATTTATATAGCAGTAAAAGAGTAGAATTGTTGCATGTAAATGTTGTAACTTTTTGCTCAAAATTTAGTTTGAGGCATGGTTACAGTTGTTGGAAAGTTGTTTGAGAGAGGAATGCATCAAGGGAATCAAAATTTGAATTGGTGCAATGTGTCGTTCATAAATTGATGAAGAAATAACATGTATTTCTAATGGATGGAATGTTTGATATTATGCATTTTTCTAATAGTAATTATTGCATGCACATTTCTTGAAAAAATGGAGATACAAGATGGAAAATTTGGCTCCTATATGAGAAATGGAGTTATAGAAGATGCTCAGGGATCTTACATTGATGAGGAAGAGCTCATAGGTTTGCATGTCAGCATGGGGAATGTTGAGACAGAGTCAAATGGAAGAAGGGATAGGCAGGAGCATGTCACTATGAGAATAATGCATAGGGAAGTGTAGAGCTATAGAGATGATAATGAAAGGATTATGAAGGATCAAGAAGAGATAATTCATAGTTTAAAGATGTTTAAAAATAAAATCAACAAGGACTCTGGAACCAAGAAAACAACTAGTGCTAGAAAAGTGTCAGCATCAAGATCCCATAACAAAATGGATGATCATGGAAATCATAGGCAGTCAAGAAGCATGAGTAGGAACCATCATTCTCCAAAGAAATCCACCAGAATAACTCATGCAATTTTAGGGCCAGGGAGCATCCCAAGCGTGTCTCATGTTAGGAGGCAAAGGAGAAGGCATATGGAAGATATCTTGAAAGGTGAACTTAGGAATATTAAGCCACCAACTTTCAATGGTGATAACGGGAAGGGAGAAGAAGTTGAGACCTGGCTGTTGGAAATGAAGAAATATGTTCATTTGCATGACTACCCTTGCTAGGTAGAAGCTAGAATTTCCACCTACCACTTGCAAGGAAATGAATCCATGTGGTGGGATAAACTCAAGCAAGCCAAGAACCTATATGAGAAGAGGATCTCATGGAGGAAGTTCAAAGGATATTTCCAAGAGAAATATGTGTCAGAGCATTGCTATGAAAGAAATATGAAGGATTTATTTGAACTCAAGTTAGGAACCATGACAATGGAGGAATATGAGAAAAGGTTCTTTTAGTTGTTGAAGTATGTTGACTTCATCAAGGATGAGAAGGTCAAAATAAAAAAGTTTCTAAGTGGGTTAACATCCTTCTACAGTGATAGGATTCAATATGATAACCCCAAGACTTTGGAGGAGACCATAAGGAGAGAAAGGAATCTTTATGAGCAAAGCAAAGGAAGGCTAGTTTTCCAAAAGACTTGGAATGACAAGATGAAAGGGAAAAATGATCAAAGGCAGATAGGTTTTAAGCCATCATTTTTCAAGAACAACACCTAAGAAAATTAGTAAGGTCAATCAGCCCAAAATGAGCACAATACTATAGATTCATTTGGGAAAAGGCCAAGGCGACATCCTGTACAATGTTGGGAATGTAAGGGAAATCATGTATATAGGGACTGCCCTCACAAAGGGGAAAGAATGAGAACTATTCACAACATTCAAGAGGCTAAAATAGTGGAATACATGGGAGGACATGCCAAGGATTTATAAAGCCTTGGAGAATAAGCAAGAAGAATATCAATTCCCCCATGATTGAAGTGGAAGGTAAGATTGACAACCATCCCATAGAAATTTTAATTGATTCTGGAACTAGCCGTAGTTACTTAAATGATAACATTGTTGAAATGTTTCACTTGCAAAGAAGCATAAGAAATTTTGGTTAGTTCAGTTAGCCACCGGGGCTAAGAGGAAGATCAATGAGTTGGTTAAAGATTGTCAAATAGACATGAATGGGCTCAACACAAAGGTAGATATAAACATCATACCATTGGGTTCATATGATTATCTAATTGGACTGGATTGGTGGGAAAAACATCATGTTGTCCTAGATTGTTACAACAAGACAATCACATGTCTTGATGAAGAAGGGAAGAAAGGAAAGATTCAAGGCAGTCCAAGACCTGTAGTTGTTAGAGAAATTCCAGATCTACAGTTGAAGAAGAGTTTCAAAAGGGGATGTTAGATTTTTGCAGCCCATATGCAAGAGGCAACCAAAGAAAAAGTGACAAGCATTGGAGATGATCCAGTCTTGAGGGATTTAGAAGATGTTTTTAGAGAAATATTGGGATTACCATCAAAGAGGGACATTGATTTCTCTATTTATTTGGTGTCAAGAGTTGTCCCAGTATCCAAGACACCATACAAAATGGGCACACTAGAGCTAAAGGAGTTTCATATGAAACTTGAAGAATTGTTAAAGAAGAGGTATATATGCCCAAGTGTGTCACTGTGGGGAGCCCCGGTTATTTTTGTGAAGAAGAAATATGGAACCTTAAGGCTATGTATTGATTTCAGATGACTGAATAACGTCACCATAAATAACAAATATCATTTTCCAAGAATTTATTATTTGTTTGATCAGCTGAAAGGTGCAAGCATATTTTCGAAGATTGACTTGAGATTGGGTTATCATCAAGGATAAAGGAAGAAGACATCAACAAGACCACATTCAATACAATATATGGGCATTATGAATTCACAGTAGTACCATTTGGACTATCAAATTCCCTAACAATATTTATTTGTTTAATGAATGGAGTATTCAGGAAATACCTGGACAAGTTTTTGATTGTGTTCCTAGATGCCATTCTTATCTACTCTAAGTCAAAAGAGGAACATCAGAAACATTTAAGAATGGTGTTGCAAGTTTTAAGAGAGCATGAATTGTATGTTAAGCTAAGTGAGTGCATATTTTATCGAAAGAAGATTCACTTCTTGGGGCATATAATTTCAGTAGTAGGAATAGAAGTTGATCCTAAGAAGATAGAGGTCATTAGAGGATGGTCAGTGCCAAAGAATGTGAAAGAGGTTAGATAATTCATGGGTCTTTCTGTTTATTACAGAAGATTTATAAAAGGTTTTTCAAAGATTGCAATTCCAATCACTTATTCGCAAGAGAAGAGAGAAAAGTTTGAATTATGGACTTCCAAGTGTGAAGAAATCTTTCAGCAATTGAAGTAAATATTGACAAGTGCACTGATATTGAAGACTGTTGATCCAAATGAATATTTTTTTGTGTGCATTGATGCATGCAAGGAAGGGCTCGGTGGAGTTCTCGGTCAAATGGATCATGTGGTATGTTATGAATCCATAATTAAAAGAGCATGAAAGAAATTATGCTACCCATGATCTAGAGTTGGAAACAATTCTACATGCATTAAAAATGTGGACACATTGCCTTATGGGGAAGAAATTCAAGCTAAGGACATACCACTATGATATAAAACAATTGTTTGGAAATCCAACACTAAATGCCAGACAAACTAGATGGCTAGAATTTCTGAGTGAATATGACTTCGAAATTAAGCATATAAAGGGAAAGGAAAATCAAGTAGTTGATCCACTCAACAGGAGAGCTCATGAATTGCATATTTCAGCCATCAACATGTACAGAATAGATCTAAAAGATCAAATTATTGCAGCAGCAAATTCAGATCAACATTATTTAAAAATAAAAGAAACATTACAACAACGTAACGTTTAGCAAAAAAATAATTCTTATGAGTTAAAAGAAGATGGAACTCTCATGTACAAAGGAAAAGTGTATGTGTTGAATTCTAGTGAGTTGATAAATGCAGTTCTCAAGGAAATGCATAATGCACCATATATCGGGCACCTAGGATATCAAAAGATAATTGCAGTTTTGAGAAGCCAATACTTTTGGCCAGGAATTAAAAGGAAGTGGCTAATTACATAGCCAAATGTCTAGAATGCCAAAAGGTGAATACAAAGAATAGACATCCACCAAGTTTTCTATATCCATTTTCCATTCTGGAATGGAAGTGGGAAGTTGTCATGGTTGATTTATTACAAAGCTACCCAAAACGGTGAAGCAACACGATTCCATCATGGTGGTGGTGGATAAATTGACTAAGGTGGTTCATTTTATCCCTGTGAAGACTATACACAAGGCAAAAAATATTACAAAAATTTATATGAGAGAAGTTGCTAGGCTACATGGAGTTCTTAAGGCAATAGTTTCAGATAGAGATCCAAAGTTTACATCTAATTTTTTGAAAGGTTTGTTCAAGGGTTTTGGGACAAATTTAAATCTCAGTACATCTTATCACCTAGAGTCATACGAAAAAACAGAGAGGACTAATAGGATAATTGAGGACATGCTTAGAATGTATGTGATGGATCATCCATCAAAGTGGGAGGATTATATTCATTTAGTTGAATTTCCCTACAACAATGGGTATCATGCCTCATTGAAAATGAGTTCTTTTGAAGCATTGTATGGAAGAAATTGCAACACACTAGTGAGTTGGGATAATCCAAATGACAGAGCAATTGTTGGGCTAGATTTGTTGAAGGAAATGGAAGAGTAGATGGAAAAGATAAAGGAATAATTTAAAGGTTTCCCAAGATAGGAAGAAAAGTTATGTAGATAATAACAAAGTTTTTAGAAACTTTAAAGTGGGAGAACATGTGTTCTTAAAAATAAAGGAAAAGGCAAATTCGATAAGATTAGGCAGTTTCCTTAAATTGGCAGTGAGATATTGTGGGCCTTTTGAAATATTATAAAAGATAGGGTCAATTGCATACATGCTATCATTTCCTGCATCCATGAGAGTGCATACTATATTTCATGTGTCATTATTAAAAAAAGATGTGACTTACTCTAACTACATAATTGATTGGAATGTGCTCCAGGTGGAGCACGAAGGGGATTTCTAGGTGGAACTAGTACGCATCCTAGACTGGAAAGTCAAATTGATCAGGAACAAATCCATAAGAATAATATAGGTTCAATGGACATGTTATAGTCTTGAATATGATACATGGGAGCATGAAGAAAACATGCGGAAAGAATACCCGCAATTTTTTTACGGTTTTTAAGAAAATGGAATGCAAGACTTCATTTTGAGCCACTAGAGACTGGAACCACATCTCAAAGTCCTAGCCAGATCTGTTGGGGACCTTTATAAACGAATGGCTCATTCCTTGGTTTAACCTTGATAAAAGGATGGTACATCTCTTGGGTTAGCCTTGATAAATGGATTGTACATCCCTTGGGTTAACCTTGATAAACGAATGGTGCATTCCTTGGGTTGGCGAGTTGTGAGTAATATGAGATTATGGTTGGAGTTGTTAAATTGAATATTTTTTATTTTTTTAGTATTGTGATGTAAATTTTCATATATGTATATCAACATAGAGTGCATCAAGGATGGCGCACAATTGTAGGGGAGGGGGTAAGTAACATCCCCACTATAATCCCTAGTTTAATTAATGCTTGTGTAAATATAATATGTGGCTACGACCAAAGCGATGTAATATGTTAATTGTATTTCTATGTTATAATAACAAAAATATGATTCCAGATGCTAAGGGGACATGGACAAGATATGAGGGTTAAATTAATCCACAAGAGGGGAGTTTCTAGGATAATGGCCAAGAGGGGTCCAAGGGGGAATTACCCATGTAAATTAATTCAACCCATTTTCCTAATTTTGTTATTTGTATATGAACTTTCCAATTTATGATTGAGTGTTCCCAAAAAAAATCATTGAATACATGTAAGAGGGTGGGTGTGAATGGTCACATCCCAAAGTTATTAGGAATATGGGAGATAAGTACAATCAAATTGGGGAAGAGTGAGAGTCAAGAAAGGAAAGACAAAGGAAGAAAAGTTGTATGGGTTGGTGTTGATTAAGGTTGGTTGTCATTGATGTCAACCCTTGAAGAAAGCCCCATAGCACAAAGTTTGGGTAATCGACCCAAGATTTTTTTATGTAAAGATGACTCATTATTGTCTTGTCATGGTTGATAATAAGTAGAAATGAATGAACTCCAAAGTGGTCCCCTTATGGTGAAATACCTCACGGGAAGAGGCTTTGCGGATTGAGTTATCCTAGAAGTATGGTTAGAGAACCCATGCTTATTTGTGGAATAATGAGATGGAGGTTAGTGAAACTATCCTATATAGATAGTTCTTTTCATGTCATTTTCAGTGGTATGTGGAACGTCACATAACTCCTCACGATTAGAGAGTTATGGCCATGAGAAGTTGGAGAACCCAAGTTTGGGTAATGGACCCAAGATTGTTTGATGGATAATGGTATAAGTTTTGATATATTTTCAGGTAATACTATTATATATGGATGGTACATGTCATTCCATTTATGGTGGTATGTGGAATGTCACATAACTCCTCACGGTTTGAGAGTTATGGCCTTACAAAGTTGGAGGACCCTCTTATGTCATCTAGAAGCCCCAAAAGGTCAAAGTAGTCAAAGTGGTTTAAGAGATTTTAGAAGGTAAATAATAAAGTGAATTGATGAGTGTACTATAATTCAAAGTGAATACAAAATAAATTATTTAAATAATAAATTTAATGGAGGAATTAGAAGTGGGTTAACCCTAGAATAAGGAAAGTGGGCAAGGTGACCTAGAAGATGTTTTTAAGGATGCTACTTGGAGAGTATAAATAAGAGGAAAGGCTCTCTCATTTTAGACACACTTGAGCATATTGAATACCTATAGGTGTCTGAGGTAACCAAAGGATATATAAGATGAATTTCTGAGGGAAGGTGAAGAAAATAAGGCCGGAATTCAAGGAAGGATAAATTATTTTGATGATGTTTTCTGAGGTATGTTATTTACAGGTCATCTCAACATTTTCGCAATAACCTGTTTTTATAGAATGATTCAGACCATGAAATTTATATTCCATTGAGAAGACATATCCAAGTATCTGTGGTAAAAATTTCATCTTGTGGTTCGTTGTATTTTTTGAGTTACACTCCGTGGAAAATAGGGTTTGTGGCTAGTCTTGAAACTAATAAAAAAGAAGTGTTTCGGGTAAAAACGTCATAACTTCTTCATAAAAGATTCAAATTCAGTAAGAAAAAAAATGTTTGTTGGAGTACATTATTTAGTATGTTTTGTAACAGTTTTAGATCGATTCAACAAATATTCTATGTGGGGCACGCTCTACAAGGTCGCTCTCTAGAATAAGCCATAATTCAGCAAGATATGCCATTTTTGTTATAACTACTTTTATGAGAGGTTCCAAGTAGTGAAACCTGGAGGAATTTCATACAATACACTGAAGAACATTGTGTATCATTTTCAGATCTTTATTTATTATAGGTACAAAGTTATGATTATTTCAAGTTAGGGTTGTTGACTAATCCAAAACTAGTCATGTGAGAATAAAGAAACGTTTGATGTAAATACTAGTCTTTTTTTGTTTAAAGTTAAGGAAGGTTTGAAGGTATGTGATCATATAAAATAGGTCTATTACAAAGTTATAAATCATATTTGGATGATGAAATTGATGAGGGATTTTGGTTGAGGTACAAGTTGGGTACATGGTTGAGACAACTAGTTGATGAGTTGGCACATACATGAGGTGTATAGTTCATGATGTTGGTACATATTGATGAGTCATAGTTGATGAGTAGTTGACACATTATTGGTACATACTTGGTACATGGTTGGTTGTACTTTTTTATGGTACATCTTGATTACAGATTGTTTGGTACAGGTTGGTGCATAGTTGATGCACTTATTTATGGTACAAGTTGGTACATGGTTGATGTATTTGTTTATGGTACAAGTTGAGGTATAGGTTGATTCATGGTTCAGGTTTATTGGTACATGTTTACAACGGTATATCTCACAGTGATATTGTGACAGTGATTCCATCATTCTACTTCTACTTTAGGGTGGGTGGATAGGGCAAGGATAGGTGGTTGTAGCCACCTTCCGGTTGTAGCCAGAGAACATACGGGGTTGTATCCTCCTTCTGGTTGTAGCTAGAGAATTGGGGAGTTGGAGCTTCCCTCAAGTTGTAGCCAGAGAAACTAGGGGGCTCGAGCCTCCTTCCAGTTGCAGCTGGAAAATAAAGGAAGTTGGTGCTTCCAATGAATGTAATTCTTCAAGTCATATAAGAAAAAACATTCTGTGGTTTTCTTCCGATTTGGGTTTCCATGTAAAACACTGGTGTATTGTGTATGTGTGTGATTGTTCATTTCTTATTGCTCATTATTGGATAATAATTCTATATTGATATAACACTTGGATTATTTGAAGAAAAATGATTATAATTACACTATTTCTGATTCACCCCCCCTCTCAGTAATCCAACAATTGATATCAAAGAAGGTTCCTTCATAAATCAGTTTAACCACTGAAAGGTAGATCATGGAGAGTACAAACTTGTATAAAAATGGAATAGCATAGTTTGATGGAAAAAAGTATGCTTTTTGGAGCATAAGGATGAAGACATATATACAGGCACAGGGATTTCAAGTTTGGAAATCAATTGTAGATGGATACACAGCACCAGTAGTTCCACCAACAAATGACAAAGCAGTGAAACTCAATGAGAATAATTCCAAAGCCAAAAATGCACTTTTGAATGGTCTCAGTGATACGGTATTCACCAAAGTTGCACATTGTAAATCCACTAAAGAGATTTGGGACAAGCTTCGAAATATTTATGAAGGAGATACAAAAGTCAAAGTAGCAAAGCTTCAAACTTACAAAGGTCAGTTCGAACAACTAAAAATGAAGGAAGATGAGAACATTGCAGCCTACTTCTTACGAGTCGATGAAACAATGAATGCAATCAAAGGATTGGGAGAAGAAATCGAAGAATCTGTAATTTTTCAAAAGGTACTAAGATCTCTTCCTATGATATTAACCCTAAGATATCAGCACTAGAATAAATATCGGATCTAAACTCAATAAGAATGGATGAACTGCATGGAATGTTCACAACATATGAAATGAGAACTGAACAGGAAAATCCAGATGTAAAAGAAGCAGCCTTCAAAGCATCCAAAAGATCAAAGAAAAATAAAAAGGAACAAGAGGAAAATAATAGCAGTAGTGATGTCTCGGAAGATGATGAAGAAGTGGCCAACTTCGTCAAAAGACTGAACAAGGGAACCAACGGTAGGTATACATGTAAGATTCCTTTAATTTGTTTTAATTGTGATGGTATTGGTCATTTTGGTATTGTTTCAAATGGGAAAAATTCGTCAATGGCTAATGGGTCAGTGGTCGGAGGGTGGTCGACTTGACGAAGTGTTTTAAATCAAGCAATATAAGTCTTTGATGGTCGATGGGTCAGTGGTCAGAGGTCAGTTGATTTGGTGAAGTGTTTTAAATCAACCAAGAGAAGTCTTTGATCACTATCACACTGATGGTTGGGCATCATATGATTCGACGAGGTGTTCTAGTCATCCAAGATAAGTGGCATGGTCATTGATAAAGGAAATGTGGATGATGATTTCATCATCAACGTGGCATGCCAAATCAATATCCAAGTGTCACATTACATCAATAGTTTCCACGTCAGCCGATAATATGTCGATGCTCGATGGTCGAGCGTCAAAAAAAATTGAGAGGTGTTCATGAGTCAATATGGATCACCAATGGATGAATACATATGGTTGAGTCAGCCAGTTTGACATTTTATTGTAAATTGGGTGTTGGGGAAATGGGTCGATGGTCAACAGTCATGTCGACACATTAAGAAAAGTGCCATGTGTGTTCAAAGGAAAGTGTTGATTGTTGGTGGCCAATAGAATCAAATCAATGGTTATTGTTTCTCCTGATTTGAAATCGATAGTTCATATTTAAAGGGGTTGTTGCATTACCAAAATAGTCGATTTTATGTGAATTTTGTGGTTTTTGAAAGTCGTTAACTTGAGAGGCATTTTTGAGGCCCTAAACGATGTTTTTAGACAATAAAACCCATAAGTATATATTGTACCAAGGCACACTTTGTCTCTGCAACTAATTGATTCACAAAATGGAGCTCATATGAGAAAGTTACAGCCAAAACAGTAAGGGTTAAATGTTGGCACCAGTTTTACTTGTAAAGGGCATAACTCCATGCTCAAAAGTTTGTTTGGGGCATAAGAGAAGTTGATAGAAGCTAGAGGTGAAGTCATAATTTGGTTATGGGTACCTAAAAATGCACAGGAATAGAAATAAGACACATGTAGCATGCAGGGATTAATGGGGTAAAACAACCTAAACTTCTCTAGACCATACTTTATCTCGCAGCTCAGATTTGAGAAAACGAATAGTTGTTGAAAAGGTATCAAGGATTAGAATACATACGTCCACCAAAAATTTTGAATTGGGCAATGAAAATTCTCAGAAATTAATAAACAGATTTATGTAGCGGTAAAAGAGTAGAACTGTTGCATGTAAATGTTGTAACTTTTTGCTCAAAATTCAGTTTGAGGCATGGTTACAGTTGTTGGAAAGTTGTTTGAGAGAGGAATGCATCAAGGGAATCAAAATTTGAATTGGTGCAATGTGTCATTCATAAATTGATGAAGAAATAACATGTATTTCTAATGGATGGAATGTTTGATATTATGCATTTTTATAATAGTAATTATTGCATGCACATTTCTTGAAAAATTAGAGATACAAGATGGAAAATTTGGCTCCTATATGATAAATGGAGTTATAGAAGATTTTCAGGGATCTTACATCCATGAGGAAGAGTTCATAGGTTTGCATGTTAGCATGGGGAATGTTGAGACAGATTCAAATGGAAGAAGGGATAGACAGGAACATGTCACTATAAGAATCATGCATAGGGAAGTGTAGAGCTATAGAGTTGATAATGAAAGGATTATGAAGGATCAAGAAGAGATAATTCATAGTTTAAATATGTTCAATAATAAAATCAACAAGGACTCTGGAACCAAGAAAACAACTAGTGCTAGACAAGTGTCAGCATCAAGATCCCATAACAAAATGGATGATCACGGAAATCATAGGCAATCAAGAAGCATGAGTAGGAACCATCATTCTCCAAAGAAATCCACCAGAATAACTCATGCAAGTTTAGGGCCAGGGAGCATCCCAAGCGTGTCTCATGTTAAGAGGCAAAGGAGAAGGCATATGGAAGATATCTTTCAAGGTGAACTTAAGAATATTAAGCCACCAATTTTCAATGGTGATAACGGGAAGGGAGAAGAAGTCGAGACCTGGCTGTTGGAAATGAAGAAATATTTTCATTTGCATGACTAGCTTTCCCAGGTAGAAGCTAGAATTGCCACCTACCACTTGCAAGGAAAGGAAGCCATGTGGTGGGATAAACTCAAGCAAGCCAAGAACCTATATGAGAAGAGGATCTCATGGAGGAAGTTCAAAGGATATTTCCAAGAGAAATATTTGTCAGAGCATTTCTATGAAAGAAATATGAAGGATTTCTTTGAACTCAAGTTAGGAACCATGACAATGGAGGAATATGAGAAAAGGTTCTTTGAGTTGTTGAAGTATGTTGACTTCATCAAGGATGAGAAGGTCAAAATAAAAAGGTTTCTAAGTGGGTTACCATCCTTCTACAGTGATAGGATTCAATATGATAAACCCAAGACTTTGGAGGAGACCATAAGGAGAGAAAGGAATCTTTATGAGCAATGCAAAGGAAGGCTATTTTTCCAAAAGACTTGGAATGACAAGATGAAAGGGAAAAAGGATCAAAGGCAGAAAGGTTTTAAGCCACCATTTTTCAAGAACAACACCTAAGAAAATTAGTAAGGTCAATCAGCCCAAAATGAGCACAAGACTACAGATTCATTTGGGAAAAGGCCAAGGCAGCATCTTGTACAATGTTGGGAATGTGAGGGAAATCATGTATATAGGGACTGCCCTCACAAAGGGGAAAGAATGAGAACTATTCACAACATTCAAGAGGCTAAAATAGTGCAATACATGGGAGGACATGCCAAGGATTTATGAAGCCTTGGAGAAAACGCAAGAAGAATATCAATCCCCCATGATTGAAGTGGAAGGTAAGATTGACAACCATCCCATAGAAATTTTAATTGATTTTGGAGCTATCCATAGTTACATAAATGATAACATTGTTGAAATGTTTCACTTGCAAAGAAGCATAAGAAATTTTGGTTAGTTCAATTAGCCACCAGGGCTAAGAGGAAGATCAATGAGTTGGTTAAAGATTGTCAAATAGACATGAATGGGCTCAACACAAAGGTAGATATAAACATCATACCATTGGGTTCATATGATTATTTAATTGGACTGGATTGGTGGGAAAAACATCATGTTGTACTAGATTGTTACAACAAGACAATCACATGTTGATGCAGATGCTCTATCGGCCCGCGGGTCGACATCCGCTCACAGGATCGTTCATTATCTTCTTTGAGTCGGATTGGCTCTTTCGACTCCCTGCTGGAATATGCACTTATCGATCCACAGGTCCTTTTGAAAGATCCCCTGTGCGAACAGCACCAGGCACGAGCTCTACCTTTCCCCAGCGACCACAGTGCTATGACCAAGGCCCAATTTCAACGGCGCTTGTCACAACTTGCGATCTCGCAAGTTCGCAAGTCGAAGCTCCCGACTCCTCCTTTCCAATCCTGTGAGACCCAAAATCATGAAATGGTTATGGCTCCTTTCTGTCAGCGCCTCCCGCATGTGACCACTGGCTAAGCTTAACACTAGCTCCTCTCGCTATTCGTTGCTTCGTGAGTTCAAAGGTTGAACTCTCATTCCTTCCTTCGGCGATCCTCCGAGACTTGAAAGTCAGTGAAGGTTGACCTTCCTTTCGCACTTCTCGCAACTTGCCACTTCAGGAGTTTCAATGTCGAGATCTCGTGCTCTCATCTCACGAATCCCTGAGACACAACAAGTCAACGGAGTGTTGACTCCTTTTCCCAGGTGATGCATGTTCGCTTGTCTATCACGCGGACCCCACCTTGTGGTTCTGTCGTGTGTCCACACGAGCCTCGACTCTCGGCACTTCGTGACTTCTACAGTCGAGACGAGGTCCTCTCAGCCCCCAAACCTCCGAATGCACGAAACACAATGGGGTTTCTGATCCAAAGGTCCTCCCATTCTCTAAATCCAATGGCTGTCCTCGCTCCTCGCGATTTCGTAACTTCGCGACTTGGAGCACCCAGCCTTTGGGCTCTCACCTTGCGAACCTCTGAGTTCGCGAGATCCTTTGATCTATACCACCTATCCTCCTCGGATGGACGGCTGTGATTCTCTCGCGACTTCACCACTCGTGAAGTCGAAAGACTTCCCTCTATGACTCCCGATGTCCAAGTCCCCGATGTGGGCGATCTCGCGACACATGTCCGCTCGCAGACGAATGGTTCAGATCTAATCTCACCTCTTCGGGACTTCTGATGTCGAGTGCACGGACTTTCATCCTCTGGACTCCCGAACTCCCGAACGTTGATATCCCGATCTCCAACATTTTCATGACTTCGCTTCTGTTGCTTTATGCATGAGGTCTAACCCTCGTGCAAATCTCGACAAATCTAACGGTTTTCGGTTATTTTGAACGAGATCCAATGGCTCTCATTCTCTCCTGCTCTTGCGCTCCTCCACTGCTCCCTGGACGCGAAATCTTTCAACGGTCCAGATCTCCTCGGTTGATCCGACGACAGCTATTGCTCCTACTGAGCCTTGGTGCTTTTCTTCCCAGACTTGGAAGAATTTCAAATTCTCAAAGGCCTCGACCTTTGTTCTCCTTTTCCTGCGAGCTCTGCAACTTGAGTCCCGCCTGCACGTATAAGAACGTTTCTTCTCCCGATCTTTTTCTCTCGAATCCTCAAGGGATTCCAAGACTTATGTGCCTCTGCAGAGTCTTTGCACACAAAGTTCTACTCC
Source organism: Picea engelmannii (assembly GCA_009831015.1). Taxonomy (NCBI): domain Eukaryota; kingdom Viridiplantae; phylum Streptophyta; class Pinopsida; order Pinales; family Pinaceae; genus Picea; species Picea engelmannii. The sequence continues at coordinate 40,020 of ML795010.1, read as the reverse complement.
TTCTGAGCTTTCCTGCTCCTCAGACCTTAAGGAAATAAATCCTTCTTCCTTTCTCCTGCAGATGGAGAATTTGGATGCCCTCCTGGCTATCTGTTTCTCAAGAAACCTCTTGCTAAGTGTTTCAGGGTGTTCAACAACCCTGCGAAGATCCTTTAGTGGATTCTTCCTTCAACTACAGAACTCAAAGAGTTCTCTTCCTGTGTCTGTCTGGACATCTACTCAATGCCCACCTGGTAGAGTATCTTCTTACAGAACATCCAGCAGTCCTGTTCTCTCATGTGCACCCTATGCACCTGCTCAATGCCCTCCTAGCAGAGCTCTCAAAATCCTTAGTGATTCTAACTTCAGTTGAACTCACAACATATTTCTTCCTCTGTGCACTCCTTGCACTGGCTCAATGCCCACCTCGTTTCTCCACGGCCTTGCCTCCTGAGGTGTTCAGCAACCTCAAAGGTCTTCCTCTGAGTTAATGACTTCATCTTTTGTGCCCACTTGGCACATCTTTGTCTGAATCCCCAGAGTTCAGAAGTGCATCTATGCACTGGTATTCTGAGACCGTAGTACTCTGTCACGCCCTCCTGGCATGAAACCACAAAGAACCTCTCAAGCCTGAAAATCAAACAACTCCCTGCAAATGCAAACCTACAACATACATCTACAGCATATAAAGAACACTTAAAGACATTCATTCAACACGGGAATTATGCAGGAAAAATTGCTTCTTTGTATTAAATGGAAAATGCCTGTTTTTACAAGGTGTTCCTGAGCTCAGACTTTAACAGAGTCTCTCTCCTTCTCTTTGCACACTCACTCTCTCTCATGGATACTCTAACTACTATAAAATGAGATCGAAATTGATCTTTTACATGAGGGGGCTCTTCGAGCTCTTCCCTCCAATCTACCTACCCTATTCAATTACATTGAATGGGTTGTCTAGTCTAGAATCGGATCTAGATCTCAGCCTTCAAAGCATTAAATGCCTATCTACTCTACACCTGTGCAAAGCACAGCTTCATGGCTCACCAGCCTAAGACATTAAATTACATTCAAATTCAAAATTGAAAATGAGGGTTGCGCCTCTCTTCATCCTTGAATGCATGTGCTGACATGGCTGGTTGGCTAGCTGGCTGACGTGGAGAGATGCTCCTGCATCATACTCCTCAGCTGCAAAATTCATGAGATCCTACTCATGAGCTTCCTCTCTCAGCTTTGGATATCCTCCAGGATCCCAAACAAATATCTAGAGTTGTTCATATGCTCCATCTCCCTGCTGCTACCGCTTTTGCGCTGTTGTTGATACTTCTTTTCTTCTGCTCAGCTTCTCCTTGCTGACAGTTTCTACTAACCCTAACATCAACTTCTTGATCTTCTCAATCACTTCGTCCAGCTGTTCCAATGGCTGGCTCTGCTCATGCAGTCTCCTCGGCTGCAAAATTTTTCTGCAAATGGGTAGATCATCATGATCTCCCATGCCATCCTCATCTTCTTCATCTGTGGCACTAAGTGTCCACTCTACTATAGACTTCAGCTCTGTAGTCTCTCCTTGACTGACCTGTTGTTTAGTCACCTTCTCTGACAGCTCAACTTCTGCTAGTTCTCCTGTTGGCTCTGGATTGTTCAGCCAATCCTCTAGCATCTCCAGCTCCATCTCCCATGGAGTGATCAATCTGTCTGCCTACTCTTTTTCTTCTTTATATGCTAGCTTTAGTGCTGCAGCTTCCTTCTTTTCAGCTTCCTGGCTGAAAGTATCGAGCCATTCCTCAGAATGCTCATTCCCTTTTTCTTCTTGGGAAGCCTCAGATATCTGCTCCAATTCTTCATTGACAGTCTCAGCTAGTTGTCCTGCTTCTGTTGTTGTTGCATCTGCAACACAGATTTCGGCCTCCCCTTAGGCAAATGGTAGGAATATTTTGATTTCCCCAATCATCAGAATATTTGTTCGATCTTCCTCCTCTATCAGTTGCACCTGCTGATCCAAACTCACCTATGAGTTTATGAGACCCTCAGATAGTCTCATCTGCCTATCCCTGCCCACCTGGCAAATTGGGATTTTTCTACTACCCTCCTGGCAGTCTATGGAATTAATTGATCCCATATTTGTTCCCTTGCCCACCTGGAAAATTGGAAACTCTCGGCTGCCCTCCTGGAAGTCTATGAGATCCCGCAGGGATCTCAATCCATTTCCCACCTGGCAATGTGAAATTCCTTGGTTGTCCTTATGACAATCTATGAGATCCTCATCTAATCTCAACTCTTTACCCACCTGGAAATCGGGAATTTCCTCTCTGCCCTCCTAGTAGTGCTTGAGATCTTCACCCGATCCCATTTCATCCTCAGCATCGCTGAGATTTCTCCCAATCTCTGGCTCACATACCTAAACCCTTTTCTCTAGTCTGTTGAGGTTTTCAGCAGGCCTCAACCACCATCTCAGCATCTTACACTGTATTTTGACCATCAACTCTGGGATTTTCTTTCCAGCGTATCTTCGACCTTCAGTAGCCATATCCTTGTCCCTATCTTCTCTCCTGGAAAACCTACTATTTTCACTCTGCACCCCTGAGTGTTTCAGCTTCATCCACAATCTTCCTGACTATCTTCTTTTCCTCTTCACTTCACCTGAAATCTACAGATGAAGTCCTACTCTGATACCAAAACTCATGCAGACTCTCTATCGGCCCTCGAGTCGATGTCCGCTCACAGGATCATTCATTATCTTCTTTGAGCCGGATCGGCTCTTTCGACTCCCTGCTGGAATCTGCACTTATCGATCCACAGGTCCTTTCGGAAGCTCCCCTATGCGAACAGCACCAAGCGAAAGCTCTACCTTTCCCCAGCGACCACAACACTATGACCAAGTCCCAATTTCAATGGCACTTATCACAACTCGTGATCTCGCAAGTTCGCGATTCGAAGCTCCCGACTCCTCCGTTCCAATCCCGCGAGACCCGAAATCATGAAACGGTTATGGATCCTTTCTATCAGTGCCTCCCGCGCGTGACCACTGGCTAAGCTTAACGCTATCTCCTCTTGCTATTCATCGCTTCGTGAGTTCAAAGGTTGAACTCTCATTCCTTCCTTGGGCGATCCTCCAAGACTTGAAAGTCAGCGAAGGTTGACCTTCCTTTCGCACTTCTCGCAACTCGCCACTTCATGAGTTTCAATGTCGAGCTCCCGTGCTCTCATCTAGAGAATCCCCGAGACACAAAAATTCAATGGAGTGTTGACTCCTTTTCCAAGGCGATACGTGTCCGCCTGTCTATCACACAAGCCCCACCTTATGGATATGCCGTGTGTCCACACGAGCCTCGGCTCTTGGCACTTCACGACTTCTGCAGTTGAGACGAGGTCCTCTCAACCCCTGAACCTCCAAATGTGCGAAACATGATGGGGTTTCTGATCCAACGGTCCTCTCGTTCTCTGGATCCAATGGTTGTCCTAACTCCTCGTGATTTCACAACTTCACAACTTGGAGCACCCAATCTTTGGGCTCTCACCTTGCAAACCTCCCGAGTTCGTGAGATCCTTTGATCTCTGCCACCTGTCCTCCTTCGATGGATGGATGCGATTCTCTCGTGACTTCGCAACTTGCGAAGTCGAAAGACTTCCCTCTATGACTCCTGATGTCTTAATCCCCGATGTGGGTGATATTGCGACATGTGTCTTCTCCTAGATGAATGGGTCAGATCTAATCTCGCCTCTTTGGGACTTCTGACGTCGAGTGCCTAGACTTTCATCCTCTGGACTATCGAACTCTCAAACGTCGATATCCCGATCTCCAACCTTTTCGGGACTTCGCTTCTGTTGCTCTATGCGTGAGGTCTAACCCTCGTGCAACTCTCGACATATCTAACGGCTATCGGCTATTTTGAATGAGATACAAAAACTCTCATTCTCTCCTGCTCTTGTGCTCCTCCACTGCTCCCTGGATGCGAAATCCTTCAATAATCTAGATCTCCTCGGTTGATCCGACAGTAGCTATTTCTCCTGCTGAGCCTTGGTGGTTTTCTTCCCAGACTTGGAAGAATTTCAAATTCTCAAAGGCCTTGACCTTTGTTCTCCTTTGCTTGCGAGCTCTGCAACTTGAGTCCCGCCTACGCGTATAAGAATGTTGCTTCTCCCAAGCTTTTTCTCTCGAATCCTCAAGGGATTCCAAGACTTTTGCACCTCTGCAGAGTCTTTGCACACAAAGTGATACTCCTTCTGAGCTTCCCTGCTCCTCAGACCTTAAGGAAATAAATCCTTCTTCCTTTCTCCTGCAGATGGAGAATTTGGATGCCCTCCTGGCTATCCGCTGCTCAAGCAACCTCTTGCTAAGTGTTTCAGGGTGTTATGCAACCCTGCGAAGATCCTTCAGTGGATTCTTCCTTCAACTACAGAACTCAAAGAGTTCTCTTCCTGTGTCTGTCTGCACATATACTCAATGCCCACCTGGTAGAGTATCTTCTTACAGAACATCCAGTAGTCCTGTTCTCTCCTGTGCACCCTATGCACCTGCTCAATTCCCTCCTGGCAGAGCTCTCAGAATCCTTAGTGATTCTAACTTCAGTTGAACTCGCAACAAAGTTCTTCCTCTGTGCACTCCTTACACTGGCTCAATGCCCACCTGGCAGAGCTTTACAGAACTCCTCAGAGATTCTGTCTACAACTGTGTTTCTCCACGGCCTTGCCTCCTGAGGTGTTCAGCAACCTCAAAGGTCTTCCTTCGAGTTAATGACTTCAGCTTCTGTGCCCACCTAGCACATCTTTGTCTAAATCCGCAGAGTTTAGAAGTGCATCTATGCACTGGTATTCAGAGACCGCAGTACTCTGTCACGCCCTCCTGGAATGAAACCACAAAGAACCTCTCAAGCCTGAAAATCAAACAACTCCCTGCAAATGAAAACCTACAGCATACATCTACAGCATATAAAGAACACTCAAAGACATTCATTCAACACAGGAATTATGCAGGAAAAACTGCTTCTTTGTATTAAATGGAAAATGCTTGTTTTTACAAGGTGTTCTTGAGCTCAGACTTTAACAAAGTCTCACTCCTTCTCTTTGCACACTCGCTCTCTCGCGTGCATACTCTAACTACTACAAAATGAGATCGAAATTGATATTTTACATGAGGGGGTTCTTCGAGCTCTTCCCTCCAATCTACCTACCCTATTCAATTACAGTGAATGGGCTGTCTAGTCCAGAATCGGATCTAGATCTCAGCCTTCAAATAATTAAAGGCCTATCTACTCTACGCCTGTGCAAAGCACAGCTTCATGACTCACCAGCCTAAGACATTAAATTACATTCAAATTCAAAATTGAAAATGAGGTTTGCGCCTCTCTTCAGCCTTGAATGTACGCGCTGATGTGGCTGGCTGGCTGGCTGGCTGATGTGGAGAGATGCTCCTGCATCACATGTCTTGATAAAGAAGGGAAGAAAGGAAAGATTCAAGGCATTCCAAGACCTGTAGTTGTTAGAGAAATTCCAGATCTACAGTTGAAGAATAGTTTCAAAAGGGGTTGTTAGATTTTTGCAGCCCATATGGAAGAGGCAACCAAAGACAAAGTGACAAGCATTGGAGATCATCCGGTCTTGAGGGATTTAGAAGATGTTTTTAGAGAAATATTGGGATTACCATGAAAGAGGGACATTGATTTCTCTATTTATTTGGTGTCAAGAGTTATCCCAGTGTACAAGACACCATACAGAATGGGCACACTAGAGCTAAAGGAGTTTCATATGCAACTTGAAGAATTGTTAAATAAGGGGTTTATATGCCCAAGTGTGTCACTATGGGGAGCCCCGGTTATTTTTGTGAAGAACAAATATGGAACCTTAAGGCTATGTATTGATTTACGAAGACTGAATAAGGTCACCATAAAGAACAAATATCCTTTTCCAAGAATTTATTATTTGTTTGATCAGCTGAAAGGTGCAAGCATATTTTCGAAGATTGACTTGAGATCGGGTTATCATCAAGGATAAAGGAAGAAGACATCAACAAGACCGCATTCAAGACAATATATGGGCATTATGAATTCACAGTAGTACCATTTGGACTATCAAATTCCCCAGCAATATTTATTTGTTTAATGAATGGAGTATTCAGGAAATACTTGGACAAGTTTTTGATTGTGTTCCTAGATGCCATTCTTATCTACTCTAAGTCAAAAGAGGAACCTGAGAAACATTTAAGAATGGTGTTGCAAGTTTTAAGAGAGCATAAATTGTATGTTAAGCTAAGTGAGTGCATATTTTATCGAAAGAAGATTCACTTCTTGGGGCATATAATTTCAGTAGTAGGAATAGAAGTTGATCCTAAGAAGATAGAGATCATTAGAGAACGGTCAGCGCCAAAGAATGTGAAAGAGGTTAGATAATTCATGGGTCTTTTTGTTTATTACCAAAGATTTATAAAAGGTTTTTCAAAGATTGCAATTCCAATCACTTATTCGCAAGAGAAGAGAGAAAAGTTTGAATTATGGACTTCCAAGTGTGAAGAAATATTTCACCAATTGAAGTAAATATTGACAAGTGCACTGATATTGAAGACTATTGATCCAAATTGAATATTTGTTTGTGTGCATCGATGCATGCAAGGAAGGGCTCGATGGATTTCTCATTCAAATGGATCATGTGGTATGTTATGAATCCATAAAATTAAGAGAGCATGAAAGAAATTATGCTACAAATGATCTAGAGTTGGTAGCAATTGTACATGCATTAAAAATGTGGACACATTGCCTTATGGGGAAGAAATTCAAGCTAAGGACATACCACTATGATATAAAACACTTGTTTGGAAAGCCAACACTAAATGCCAGACAAAATAGATGGCTAGAATTTCTGAGTGAATATGACTTCGAAATTAATCATAAAAAGGGAAAGGAAAATCAAGTAGTTGATCCACTCAACAGGAGAGCTCATGAATTGCATATTGTAGCCATCAACATGTACAGAATAGATCTAAAAGATCAAATTATTGCAGCAGCAAATTCAGATCAACATTATTTAAAAATAAAATAAACATTACAACAACGTAACTTTTAGCAAAAAAATAATTCTTATGAGTTAAAAGAAGATGGAATTCCCATGTACAAAGGAAAAGTGTATGTGTCAAATTCTAGTGAGTTGATAAATGCAGTTCTCAAGGAAATGAATAATGTGCCATATATCGGGTACCTAGGATATCAAAAGATAATTGCAGTTTTGAGAAGCCAATACTTTTGGCCAGGAATTAAAAGGAAGTGGATAATTACATAGCCAAATGTCTAGAATGCCAAAAGGTGAATACAAAGAATAGACATCCACCAAGTTTTCTATATCCATTTTCCATTCTGGAATGGAAGTGGGAAGTTGTCATGGTTGATTTATTACAAATTTGCCCAAAATGGTGAAGCAACACGATTCCATCATGGTGGTGGTGGATAAATTGACTAAGGTAGTTCATTTTATCCCTGTGAAGACTATACACAAGGCAAAAAATATTACAGAAATTTATATGAGAGAAGTTGCTAGGCTACATGGAGTTCTTAAGGCAATAGTTTCAGATAGAGATCCAAACTTTACATCTAATTTTTTGAAAGGTTTGTTCAAGGGTTTTGGGACAAATTTAAATCTCGATACATCTTATCACCTAGAGTCATATGGGAAAATAGAGAGGACTAATAGGATAATTGAGGACATGCTTAGAATGTATGTGATGGATCATCCATCAAAGTGGGAGGATTATATTCATTTAGTTGAATTTCCCTACAACAATGGGTATCAGGCCTCATTGAAAATGAGTTCTTTTGAAGCATTGTATGGAAGAAATTGCAACACACTAGTGAGTTGGGATAATCCAGATGACAGAACAATTGTTGGGCCAGATTTGTTGAAGGAAATGGAAGAGTAGATGGAAAAGATAAAGAATAATTTAAAGGTTTCCCAAGATAGGAAGAAAAGTTATGTAGATAATAACAAAGTGTTTAGAAACTTTAAAGTGGGAGAACATGTGTTCTTAAAAATAAAGGAAAAGGCAAATTCGATAAGATTAGGCAGTTTCCTGAAATTGGCAGTGAGATATTGTGGGCCTTTTGAAATATTATAAAAGATAGGGTCAATTGCATACATGCTAGCATTTCCTGCATCCATGAGAGTGCATAATATATTTAATGTGTCATTATTAAAAAAATATGTGCCTTACTCTAACTACATAATTGATTGGAATGTGCTCCAGGTGGAGCACAAAGGGGATTTCTGGCTGGAACTAGTACGCATCCTAGACTGGAAAGTCAAAGTGATCAGGAACAAATCCATAAGAATAATATCGGTTCAATGGAAATGTTACAGTCTTGAAGATGCTACATGGGAGCATGAAGAAAACATGCGGAAAGAATACTCACAAATGTTTTACAATTTTTAAGAAAATGGAATGCAAGACTCCATTTTGAGCCACTAGAGTTCTGGAACCACATCTCAAAGTCCTAGCCAACTCTGTTGGGGACCTTGATAAACGAATGGCTCATTCCTTGGGTTAGCCTTGATAAAAGTATGGTACATCTCTTGGGTTAGCCCTGATAAATGGATTGTACATTCCTTGGGTTAACCTTGATAAACAAATGGTGCATTCCTTGGGTTGGCGAGTTGTGAGGAATATGAGATTATGGTTGGAGTTGTTAAATTGAATAATTTTTATTTTTTTTAGTATTGTGATGTAAATTTTCATATATGTATATCAACATAGAGTGCATCAAGGATGGCGCACAATTGTAGGGGAGGGGGTAAGTAATATCCCCACTATAATCCCTAGTTTAATTAATGCTTATGTAAATATAATATGTGGCTACGACCAAAGCGATGTAATATGTTAATTGTATTTCTATGTTATAATAACAAAAATGTGATTCCAACTACTAAGGGGACATGGACAAGAGATGAGGGTTGAACTAATCCACAAGAAGGGAGTTTCTAGGATAATGGCCAAGAGGGGTCCAAGGGGGAATTACCCATGTAAATTAATTCAACCCATTTTCCTAATTTTTTTATTTGTATATGAACTTTCCAATTTATGATTGAGTATTCCCAAAAAAAATCATTGAATACATGTAAGAGGGTGGGTGTGAATGGTCACATCCCAAATTTATTGGGAACATGGGAGATGAGTACAATCAACTTGGGGAAGAGTTTGAGTCAAGAAAGGAAAGACAAAGGGAGAAAAATTGTATGGGTTGGTGTTGATTAAGGTTGGTTGTCATTGATGTCAACCCTTGAAGAAAGCCCCGTAGCACAAAGGTTGGGTAATGGACCCAAGATTGTTTTATAAAAAGATGAATCGTCATTGTCTTGTCATGGTTGATAATAAGTAGAAATGGATGAACTCCAATGTGGTCCCCTTATGGTGAAATACCTCACGGGAAGAGGCTTTGTGGATTGAGTTATCCTAGAAGTATGGTTAGAAAACCCATGCTTATTTGTGGAATAATGAGATGAAGGTCAGTGAATTTGTCAGTGAAACTATCCTATATGGATAGTTATTTTCATTTCATTTTCAGTGGTATGTGGAATGTCACATAACTCCTCACGGTTACAGATTTATGGCCATGAGAAGTTGGAGAACCCAAGTTTGGGTAATGTACCCAAGATTGTTTGATGGATAATGGTATGAGTTTTGATATATTTTCAGGTAATACTATTCTATATGGATGGTACATGTCATTACATTTATGTTGGTATGTGGAACGTCACATAACTCCTCACGGTTTGAGAGTTATGGCCTTACGAAGTTGGAGGACCCTCTTATGTCATCTAGAAGCCCCAAAAGGTCAAAGTAGTCAAAGTGGTTTCAGAGATTTTAGAAGGTAAATAATAAAGTGAATTGATGAGTGTACTATAATTCAAAGTGAATACAAAATAAATTATTTAAATAATAAATTTAATGGAGGAATTAGAAGTGGGTTAACCCTAAAATAAGGAAAGTGGGAAAGTGACCTAGAAGATGTTTTTAAGGAAGCTACTTGGAGAGTATAAATAAGAGGAAAGGCTCTCTCATTTTAGACACACTTGAGAATATTTAATACCTATAGGTGTCTAAGGTAACCAAAGGATATCTAAGCCGAATTTCAGAGGTAAGTTTAAGAAAATAAGGCCAGAATTCAAGGAAGGATAAATTCTTTTGATGATGCTTTCTAAGGTATGTTATTTATAGGTCATCTCACCATTTTCGCAATAACCTTTTTTTATAGAATGATTCAGACCATGAAATTTATATGTCATTGAGGAAACATATCCAAGTATCTGTGGTAAAAATTTCATCTTGTGGTTCGTTGTATTTTTTGAGTTACACTCTGTGGAAAATAGGGTTTGTGGCTAGTCCTGAAACTAATAAAAAATAAGTGTTTTGATTAAAAATGTCATAACTTCTTCATAAAAGATTCAAATTCAGTAAGAAAAAATGTGTTGGTTAGAGTATAGTATTTAGTATTTTGTGTAACAGTTTCAGATCGATTCAACAAATATTTTATGTGGGGAACACTCTACAAGGTCGCTCTCTAGAATAAGCCAGAATCCAGCAAGGTATGCCATTTTTGTTATAACTACTTTTATGAGAGGTTCCAAGTAGTTAAACCTGTAGGAATTTCATACTATACACTAAAGAACATTGTGTATCATTTTCAGATATTTATTTATTACAGGTACAAAGTTATGATTATTTCAAGTTAGGGTTGTTGACTAATCCAAAACTAGTCATGTGAGACTAAAGAAATGTTTGATGTAAATGCTAGTCTCTTTTTGTTTAAAGTTAAAGAAGGTTTGAATGTATGTGATCATATAAAATAGGTCTATTACAGAGTTATAAATCATATTTGGATGATGAAATTAATGAGGGCTTTTGGTTGAGGTACAAGTTGGGTACATGGTTGAGACAAGTAATTGATGAGTTGGCACATACATGAGGTGTATAGTTGATGATGTTGGTACATATTGATGAGTCATAGTTGATGAGTATTTGACACATGATTGGTACGTACTTGGTACATGGTTGGTTGCACTTGTTTATGGTACAAGTTGATTACAGATTGATTGGTACAGGTTGGTGCATAGTTGATGCACTTATTTATGGTACAGGTTGGTACATGGTTGATGCAGTTGTTTATGGTACAGGTTGATTACAGGTTGAGGTACAAGTTGATTCATGGTTTAGTTTTATTGGTACAGGTTTACAGCAGTATATCTCACACTGATAGTGTGACAGTGGTTCCATCATTATACTTCTACTTCAAGGTGGTTGGACGGGGCAAGGATAGGTGGTTGTAGCCACCTTCTGGTTGTAGCCGGAGAACATAAGGGGTTGTAGCTAGAGAATTGGGGAGTTGGAGCTTCCCTCAAGTTGTATCCTGAGAAACTAGGGGGTTGGAGCCTCCTTCCAGTTGCAGCTGGAAAACAAATGAAATTGGTGCTTCCAATGAATGTAATTCTTCAAGACATATAAGAAAAAGCATTATGTGGTTTTCTTCTGATTTGGGTTTCCATGTAAAACACTAGTGTATTGTGTATGTGTGTGATTGTTCATTTCTTATTGCTCATTATTGGATAATAATTCTACATTGATATAACACTTGGATTATTTGAAGAAAAAGGATTATAATTACACTATTTCTTATTCACCCCCCCCTCTCAGTAATCCAACAATCGGTATCAGAGAAGGTTCCTTTAGAAATTAGTTTAACCACTGAAAGGTAGATCATGGAGAGTACCAACTTGTATAAAAATGGAATACCATAGTTTGATGGAGAAAAGTATGCTTTTTGGAGCATAAGGATGAAGACATGTATACAGACACAGGGATTTCAAGTTTGGCAATAAATTGTAGATGGATACACAGCACCAGTAGTTCCACCAACAAATGAAAAAGTAGTGAAACTCGGTGAGAATAATTCCAATGCCAAAAAAGCACTTTTGAATGGTCTCAGTGATACAATATTCACCAAAGTTGCACATTGTAAATCCACTAAAGAGATTTGGGACAAGCTTCAAAATATTTATGAAGGATATACAAAAGTCAAAGTAGCAAAGCTTCAAACTTACAAAGGTCAGTTCGAACAACTAAAAACAAGGATGATTTTAGGGGCTAAATTTCACTCATGGGCTAATTTTCCATGGTTTTTCCCAAAAAAAGATTCGCGATTCTAGAAATGATTCACTCAAATTCTATAGAATAAAATTATTTTCCTTAAAAATCGCCAAAAAATTATACAAACTATATAAAATCCTTAGAAATTTTAATATTTTTACAAAAATATCGCCAAACATTTATAGTTGGCATATGAAGGATTAGTAAGATTCGCCAAGATTTTTACATTTTAAAATAAATTTCCATCCTTAAAATCATCCATGACTAAAAATGAAGGAAGATGAGAACATTGCAGTCTACTTCTTACAAGTCGATGAAACAATGAATGCAATCAAAGGATTGGGAGAAGAAAACGAAGAATCTGTAATTTTTCAAAAGGTACTAAGATCTCTTCCTATGAGATTTAACCCTAAGATATCAGGACTAAAATAAATATCGGATCTAGACTCAATAAGAATGGATGAACTGCATGGAATATTCACAACATATGAAATGAGAACTAAACAGGAAAATCCAGATGTAAAAGAAGCAGTCTTCAAAGCATCCAAAAGATCAAAGCAAAAGAAAAAGGAACAAGAAGAAAATAGCAGCAGTAGTGACGTCTCGGAAGATGATGAAGAAGTGGCCAACTTTGTCAAAAGACTGAACAAGGGAACCAACGGTAAGTATACAGGTAAGCTTCCTTTAATTTGTTTTAATTGTGATGGTATTGGTAATTTTGCTAACAAATGTCCTCATAAGAAAAAGAGAAATGATGAAGTTTACTCAAAAGGAAAATACACATATAAAGGCAAAAGAACTACAAAGAAACTTTTCAAGAAAATCTTATGCACCAAAAAAGACATCTCATCATCAGATGAAGATGAAGTCAGTGACAGTGAGACAGGAAGAGTTATATTCATGGCAATAAAAGACTCCGACAAAGAAGACTCCGAAGAAGAATATGAAGAAGTCGAAGAAGAATGTGAAGAAGTCGAAGAAGAAATTGAAGAGGCAGAAGTTGACTATCGAGAAGAATTAATGTGTTCCATAGAAGTTATCAGAAGAGAAAAGAAGAAAAACAAGAGACTACAAGCAGAACTAAACAAGAAAAATGACACTCGAGAACCAGAACAAATGATCACAAAATTGAAGGTTCAAATAAAAGAATTGAAGAAACACTCAAAGAAAATCTAGAAGAAAAGGACAAAATCATTGGAAACTTGGAAGCAGAGATTGTCACACTAGTAAAGGATATTCAAAAGAAAAATATGAAGAATAGCTCAAAAGTTTTGGTTTACATTATCAACAGTAAAAATTCTCATCTTGACAAGACCATACTTGGATACAATCAGACAGAAAAGGGATCAAGCTCCAAAACAAAAGAGCAAGAAACATATCTAAAATGATATGTAGAAACAATCAAAGGGGATAGAAGGATTTACAACGAAGATTACAGCGATACTCCTCCACCGAGAAGATTCATATTTCAGAATAAAAAATAGATAGATAGGCCTCAAGAAGAAGAAGGATTCATAAGAGCACCTCCTTTCAGAAGATCCTCAACTCCCAGGTATCAAACTATATTTTTTTGTTTATGTTATGCATGTAATAATTTTGGACATAACATTGTGAATGGGAGAGCTAAAAAAAGGAACAATGACAACTTTGAGAGTCATACACAAAGGGGTTATTCAAGAAGACCTAGTGAAACATAGAGAAGAAGTTACAACAGGTTTGAATCTTTGAGCACTGAAGTGGAATGTTACAAATGTAATAATTATAGACATGTGGCCAAATATTGCAGAATGACAGACCCTCCTAAAGAAACTCAACAGAGTAACAACAGTCACAGACAAGAAACCTCATAAAACGACATGGATAAAAAATAAAGATCAGTATAGCAATGAAGAATGCACAATCGCTCTACAAGCTAAGCAAAAGAAACGCGGTTGGTATGTTGATAGTGGGTGTTCAAAACACATGATAGGTAATAGAGACAAGTTTCTTACATTACAAAAGGAAAGAGATGGATCAGTCTCCTTCGGAAATGATGATTCATCCAAAATCATTGGAAAAGGCACAGTCTGAATTGGGAACAAGAATGAAAAGGTAGAAAATGTTCTACTAGTAGAAGACATGAAACATAATCTTCTAAGTGAGAGTCAATTGTGTGACCAAGGTCATAAAGTTACTTTCGATTCACAAAAGTGTGACATAAGAAAAGAAGGTTCAAGGAAATTGGTCGCTACATCTGCAAGAAATTCAAGCAACATATATGTGTTAAGTGAAATTGGAAATGAAAAGTGTTTTCTAGGAAAGGAAGATGAAAGTTGGTTATGGCACAGAAGAATGGGTCACATACATTTTTATAACCTTGTCAAAGTCAGAAAAAGAGAAGCAGTTAGATAAATGCCCTAGATCACAAAACCAACCAACACTTTATGCAAGCATTGTCAACAAGGAAAGCAAACAAAGACTGGGTTCAAATCAAAGGAATATTCAACGACAAGACCACTGGAAATTGTGCATACTGATCTAGTTGGACCAACTAGAACAAAGGGCTTAAAAGGTGAGAAATACTTTATGTTATTAGTTGATGATTATATAAGAATGATTGCAGTTTTCTTTCTCAAGAATAAGTCAGAATCTTTTGAAAACTTCAAGATCTACAAGGAAATGGTTGAAAATGAAATGGATTCAAAAATCAAATTCTTGAGATCTGATAATGGAGCAGATTTCACCTCAAAGGAATTTATGGACTACTGCAGCAATCATGGAATAACAAGACAATTCTTCATTGCTAGGACACCTCAACAGAATGGAGTTGTTGAAAGAAACAATGGGACAGTACAGGAAATGGCTCGAACAATGCTAATGGATTAAAAATTGACAGATATTTTTTGGACACAAACAATACATACAACAGTTCACATTCAAAATAGAGTGATGCTCAGAAACAACACTGACAAAACTCCTTACGAACTATGGAAAGGAACACCAGCAAATGTAAAGCACTTCAGAGTTTTTGGAAGAAAATGTTATATCAAAAGAGAAGATGGCAGAATGGGAAAGTTTGAGTCTCGTGTGCACAAAGGATTACTTGTTGGTTACTCAAGTACAAGGAAAGAATACAAGTTTTACAATCTAATATTGAACAAAGTTGTGGAAATCATCAACGTGACAATTCATGAAATAGGCATACCAAAATCAAAGGAAGAAGAAAATGAAACAATGAAACAACCCTTAGAAGAAGAAGCAGAAGATGAAAAAGAAGTAGAAGAGGAAGATGAAGAGAATCCGACAGAAGCAAAAGAGAAATTTCAGCAAGTGCCTCCAAAGACACCCAGTAAACGAGTACAGAAGAATCATCCTTCAAAACAGATTATTGAAAACAAAGATGCAGGAATTGAGAGTAGAAGAAAAATTCGCTCACCAGAACAAACACACCTAGCACTCTCATCTATAATCGAACCAAATTTTTTTTAAGAAGCCAACAATGATGAATTTTGGAAAAATTTCATAGATGAAGAATTGGATCAAATAGAGAAAATGACACTTGGGAACTGGTTCCAAGACCAAAGAATAAGAATGTGATCGGCACAAAGTGGGTCTTCAGGAATAAATTGAATGAAGATTGTCTTTTTACAAGGAACAAAGCTAGATTGGTATGTAAAGGATATGCACAGTTTGAAGGAATCGACATTGAAGAGACATTTGCCCCAGTTGCCAAAATGGAAGCAATCCATTTTCTCTTAGCTTATGCATGCTCCAAAAATATTAAAATTTATCAAATGGACGTAAAATCAGCTTTTCTGAATGGGGAACTTGAAGATGAAGTCTACATTGAAAAAACAGAAGGATTTCAATTGTTAGAAAATGCAGATTATGTGTGTAAATTAAATAAGGCCTTGTATGGTCTAAAACAGGCTCCTAGAGCATGGTACTCTAGACTGGATAAGTATCTGCAGCAGGCAGGGTTCAGACAAGGAAGTGCAGACAACAACCTCTACATCAAGGTAAGTCAAGGTAATATTTTATTGATTGAATTTTATGTTGATGATATTATTTTTGGTAGTGATGATGACAGGTTAAGCCAGAAATTTGCAAAAGATATGCAGAATGAATTTGAAATGTCGTTACTTGGAGAATTATCCATCTTTTTGGGACTTCAAATACACCAAAGAAACCAAGGAATTTTTATTTCTCAAACCAAGTATATCAGAGAAATGCTAAAATGGTTCAGTATGGAATACTGCAAACCAGTTATCACTCCCATGCAAACCAGTTGCAAGTTGAGAAAAGATGATGATTCGAAGTCTACAAATCAGAGGCAATACAGGTCAATGATTGGCAGCCTACTATATGTGACAATTGTTAGGATATTTAGACACATAGGAGTTAGTTAAGATATACTTGGTCTAATATGTCGTTAGGTAAAAGTGTGTTTCTTTAGTATGCATTAGTATGCATTTGTAGTTAGGAAATCCGACGGTCACGATATGCTCCCGACATAGAGTGATATGACGGTTCATACTCTCCTCGATCTTAACGGTCATTGATCCATGGCTTAACACCCGATTAGTCCATGATCTCTATTTAAAGAGCATGGAGAGTCATTTGTTGATGATCAATTGTGAGAAACTCTCTTGTAAAATCTCTCTGCAATATTTTTCTTTGCATTAATAAACTGCTCCAAGTGGTCGTGTTGGCTGGGGTCGTGGATGTTTCCCCGTAGGGGTTTTACCACGTGAAAACATCAGTGTGTTGATCTTTGATCTGGTTATGTGAGTGGTTACTAAAGGTGTTCTTCCTCTGTTGGAATACCTGTGTTGTCGAACATGGTATCAGAGCCTGTTTGAAGACCCGCTCCTATTGTAGATCGAGATCGTGAAGCCGAGTTGCCTCATCTCCATTTTCTAGCATTTTCATACATTTATGAGATAAGTGGACTGTTCCATTGCGTCCAGAGCACTCGTTTCATTTAGGAACACGTTTCATTTCACTCGAAAAGGTTTTTGTTTGCCCAAGATACGGCCATTACAGTCAGATCCGGAGGTATAAAGTCTGAATACGCATTTTTTTTTTAAATTTTTGCAAAGTTTTGATTTTATTTCGGTTTGTATTGTTTATTTCCAGGCTGCTACACTTTTAGATCTGCGTATTCTCTTTTCCCCGTGCCTTGTGCGATCTCGGAAAATCAGAAACAGATAGGAAAAGGTGCATCTTCCGGGTAACCTAACCGAGATCTAACCCTTGTTGTCATCAAGAAGCGAAATTTTTTTCTTGTGTGAAAAGAGCTTTTTTGGAGCATTCTCTCCAAGGTTGTCTTCAACAACAAAAACAACAACAACAACAATCCTCCTTCTGAACATTACAATATGTTTTTCTAGACCATTTGGTTAAAACTTGCCTTATTAAGTAAGAGGTCTTGAGTTCAAGTCTCTCTTTTGTTGCTTTTTTTGAAAAAGTTTATGCTATAAATTGTAAAGTGCATTTCACTTCAAGTATAAAAGTGAATCACTATAAGTAGCTTTATATTTTATTTTAGAGTTATTTTGCATGCAACTTTTCTGTTATAATGTAACCTCATTTTAAAAGTGATCCCCACTTCTCTTTATAAAAGTGGGTCACTTCATAAAGTAGCTTACACTATCACGTGGTTATTTGGTTACCGTTTATGCATTTTTTAAAAGGGGCATAACTCTCACATCGGAAGTCCGTTTTCAGTGCCATTTTTTTTAAAACCGCACAAATTTTCGAGATCTTTCCATCCAGATCATTAGTTTCAATTTTTAAATCTGTGTTATCTACATATTTAATATGGATTCTACAAGTACTGTCATGCTTACCAGCAACAACTACTTCCAATGGAGATCCCATATGGAAGATTTATTAAGAAGTAAAGGCATGTATCGGATTACCATGGGAACGGAAACAGCCCCCACTGATGATGATAAGAAATCCAAATGGGATAATAGGAATGACGAAGCACGTGGACTAATTGGAATGTCCATCTCTCCTGATCTAAGGTACCACCTTCAAGGAATTGATGACCCCGAAGCAGCTTGGGACAAGATTGAATCTGTGTTTGGTAAACTCAATATTATTCGAGCACAACAGTCAAAAAATCAAATATTGACCTTGAGTCCAAGTGATTTTTCTTGCCTTGGAGACTATTTATCTAAGTTTAAAACACTCAGACTTTTATGTGAAGAATGTAAGATAAAAATGGAAGAAGAGCGTTGCATATATCTTATTATTTCTAAGCTAGGTAGTGCATATTCTGTGTTTGTATCTACCTTCTATTACATGAAAGAGACTGTAGGGAAAGCTTATGTAAAACCCACTTTTGATTCCTTTTATACTTCCTTGATTAGAGAGGAAGATAAGCTTGTACAACTTGGAGTGATCAACACTGCAGGTACCTCAAACAAAGCCTTAGTTGCCCAGCAGAAAGATAAACCCAAGTATCCCAAGAAGCAACATCCTTGCTACAAAAACAAACAACCTAAGGGTACCAAACCCGCTCAGATAGCTTCAACTCCTATTGGTGACAAAGGATCAAAATATAAAAAAAGAATACTAACAGACATTGCAACTTTTGTAATAAAGATGGTCATGATGAGTCCAAATGTTTCAAGAAGATGACAGTCTTAGAAGCAGCGATGAAGAAGCAAAACATCAGTATTGATTCTTCTTCTTCTTCTCATGGACATGCACTTTTTGCTTCTAGTTTTTCCTTCAATACACCTTCTACTACTACTTCTTCTTCTGATGAGTGGCTTATTGATTCAGGAACATCTTATCATATGGATAAGGATAAAGCCATATTTTATGCTCTCAATGAATGTAACACCAAGGAAATATTTGTTGGTGATGATAGATATCTTAGTGTTGTAGGATCTGGAACAATTCAGGTAGAAAATGGTCATTTCAATGATGTATTATGTGTTCCAAATCTTTCTTGTAACCTTCTATCAGTATATCAAATTACTCATTCAGGTGAAGGTAAAACTGTCGAGTTTTCACCTCACCAAGTTGTAATCAAGGATCTAAAATATCCTAAGCATGTTCTTGCAACTGGAATTGTTGATGATATTACCAGGTTTTACAAGTTTGACAACTTTGGGTCATCGGCTTTTTCATCAGTTTTTGTTGCTCATAGCGATGACTTGAGCAAACTTTGGCATGAGCGGTTTGGTCATCTAAACTATCGCTCATTGAAACAACTATGTAATCAACAGATGGTGAC
>ML795010.1:0-12486 GCA_009831015.1 Picea engelmannii | reverse complement strand
TACACACACACACAATTGAAAAATTTTGTTTAATCAACCCAAGCTCGTTTCTTGTCGATTAAGTATATAATTACTATGATAGGTGTCAAGATTTTTGAACCTTGCATTCATTTCATTCCAGAACTCAAATTCAACAAAGTCATAAGTATTTACCTTTCAAGGCAATGATTAATATCAGTAACAATACTGAAGTGTTCTAGTTATTGACTCTAGTTAAAACTCAAAACTATGGTGTTGTCTAAAAGATTAGGTCGTGAATGTACTATTTGTTAGGATCTGAACATGATCATTGATTTCTAACACATTTGTGATGGTAACTGAGGTAATGGTCACTGCAATGGAATGTAAAGAGTGAAATTTTCTCAAGACCTCCACTAAGTTATAATCATCTACGTTGTCTAGAGATAAGGTCAATGGATTCCGGAACATGAATCTTAGTATCTTTATTTACTAAGATTTATGTTCCAGAAGCCAGTGACCTTATGTCTAAGTTGGTTGATCCCTAGATCCTTAATTTGATTAAAATTTGTCTCTAGCCAACTTACTTTACTTTTAAGGGGATTTTTTACGGACAAATTGAGGGAATGACGATGGATTCATCCTTATTCTTGGTGGTCGTTAACATTTTTATGGAACACTTCAACACCTGAGTCTTAAACAACTTTTGTCTTAAACCCAAATGTTGGTTTCGATTTGTAGATGATACCTTTGTCATTTGGCCTCATGGACAACCCTGCCTAGTCTCTTTCTTTGATTTTCTTAATAGAATTCCCCCCATATACAATTCACTATGAAAATGCAAAAGGATAATTCCATTCCATTTTTGGATGTTCTCATCTCTCTTCCAGATGGTTCTCTAACCGACCAAGTTTATCGGAAAAAGACGCATACCGGTCGATATGTGCATGCCCAATCTCACCATCATCCACCTCAAAAATTTGTTTTAATGAAAACTTTGGTTTCTCATGTCATTCGAATCTAAGCTCCTCAATTACTTGAGAAGGAAAAATCCCACTTGACTAAGGCCCTTGCATCCAATGGTTACTCTATCTCCCAAATAAATAATGCTTTCTGCTCATCTCGCAATCCAAAATACAAAAATTCTCCCCCTTCCCCACCCCTCACTCATATTTCTCTACCCTACATCTAGGGGACCACCAATCTTATCTCAAGAATTTTGGCCAAATAAAACATAATAACTTTTTTCAAACCATGTAAAAACCTTAAGAAACTACTTAAAATTGTGAAAGATAAACTTGATTGTGTGCTTGGCCCAGGAGTCTTCCAAATCTCATGCTCATGCAACAAATCAAACATAGGCCAAACTGGAAAAAGGTAAAATCATGAAGGTGGATAACACTTTTGTGAGAATCGAGTCTCCAAAATTCCTAGTGATCTTTTTTCGGTCAAACTACTAATTGTTTTCTTCGAAAGACATGTGTTTTCGGCCGAAAACTTTTTCGGTCGAACCTTTAGACGTCAAATCAAATGGTATTGTGATGATGGCCTCGACTGTTGTGTACCATATTAGCCGGACGGATATTTTTTATCCGGTAACATTGTTTCAGCTAAAAGAACTCAAATGGATTTTTTCATCCGGTAACATACTTTCGACCGAAATATGTTTGGGCCGAAAGAATATTTTTGTCGAAAAAGCTTTTCGTCTAAAAAAAAAACTTTCGGTCGAAAATTGATTTATATATCCCCTGCACATCAGTCATTTTACACTTTTTTGAATTGTTGGTTGTTTTTCGTTGGTGGTTGTTGTTGGTTACTACTAGCGGTGGTTGTTGTTGCTTCAGGTTCTAGGTAATTCTTAACCCATTCCTAAATTAATTGAAATTTCATTTATTTAGATGTGTTGTGATTTAGGAGGTGGACAAGGCCGAATTCGGGACTGTTCCTATACATGGACAACACCGAATCCAACTCAAATTCTTTTAATATCCAATACTCTTAATTTCAAGAGAAAATGGATTAATTTATATATTACCAACTAGTCATATAGCTTCCACTTGTGAGGATGAGGATTGGATATTAATTAAATTTTGTTTTTAATTTAAAAATTAAAAATTACATATTTCATTTTAAATTATTAATAAAACAATTAAATTTAAATTATATGTTATATATTTAGTTCTTTAATTCGGCCCTGTCCATGTACAAGGATAGGCCTGAATTCGGGTATGTCCATGTACATGGATAGGGAAGAATTTGGGCATGTTCGTGTACATGGACAGGGTCGAATTGGCCATGTCGATGTATAGGGAATGGCCCATAAGAACTACCAATTGTGCTATGTGGGCCTATAATATCACACTAAGATAATCATATATATTACAGAGGTGTCATGGTGTTGTTGTTGATATTGTTTAGTTTGTATCTTCAAGTTGGAGAATAAATATTTGATGTTTTGAGTGTTGTTGTTGATGAGTGCTCTAAAACAATAGTGTCTCTTTAGTTGGGAAACAGGAAACAATAGATGTTTTTTAAAACAAATACAAATTTAAATGAAAAACAAGAAGCCAATATCCAGAGCTATTAAAAATAAGCAGAAAGTCATAATGACAATTTTCAATGGTGTAATTTTTACTTCAAATAACATAATGGATCAATGATTCTTTATTCCATATTAAAAAATGGATTTGAGTAAAGTGTATTTTTATATTATAAATGTGTTCAAAGAATTATTCTCATTTTATGCAAGTATTATGTGAGGCTTGGGCATATGATTTAGGTTTGTTCATTGGGTTATATAAAGGCTTAGGCCTATTCTTGAGGGTTTATACTTGTGGATAGGTTAATTTTGGCATGTCCATGTACATGGACAAGGCCAAATTCGGGCATGTCCCTATACATGGACAGGGTCGAATTGGTCATGTCCATATACACGGACCGGCCCGAATTCAAGCATGTCCATGTACAAGGACATGCCTGAATTCAGGCATGTCCCTGTACATGGACATGATCGAATTAGTCATATCCATGTACAGGGATAGGATCGTAAGAATGGTATGAACATAAAAATACATATAAATAGGTATAAATAGATAATAATTAATAATATAAATAACTAATGATTAATAATGAATCTGAAAAATTAATTTAAAAAAAAAGTTTCAAAGAAGAGTAAAAGTGAATATTTTATTTTACCTCTCGAGATTTACCATCCAATGGTTTTGGAAAACCATTGGCCCATGGTATTCCATACCATATATAATATATATGTGTGTGTATTTACCTCTAAATAAGTATTTCACAAAACTTAGGGTGGTATTTGTTGAGCCCTAATCGCCGCTAACAAACAGTCAAGAGTATAAAAGGGAATTTTTTATAAGTCAAAACATAAGGTACTCTTTATAAAGTATAAGGAGATTATATATATATATATTCTAAGAGGAGAACATTAGCATTGAAGAGGAGATCCCCTTTTACATTTATCATTTATTGAAAAATAAGAAGTGAACTATAACATCTACAAAGAATACATTTTCGGCAAAATGTCCCTATTGTGAAAAAGAGGAAGAGTATGAAAGGGGCCTTATGAATGGAGCTCGCCCTTTTCCATATTGTAAAAAGATTTTTATTTTAGTAGAAAATCAAGGTGACACCCATTGGGAAATGAAAATGAAAGAATTAGAAAACCAATTAATTCATTATCAACAACACAACAGAAATTTACAATTTCAAGTTGGGTTGGATCAAATGCTAAAAAAACAAGAAGAGGGGAAAAAACAAAATCTTGAGGGAAAATTAAAGGAAAAAGACAAATACATTTCTTACTTAAAAGATCATAACCAAAATTTATTGGTACAACTCAACAAGTCAAAATATAAGAAGCATAGGGATCAGAAGTTAGAACAAACTAATCACGATCTCAATAAGAAATTATCAGAGAAGGATAAAGAGAATTGTCGCCTAAAATATCATAATCAAAGTTTACTCACCGAGATTAAGAAGATAAAGAGTGATAAGAAAATTGTACAAGACAAGTTAGAACAACTTATCAATAGCGAATCATTGGTAGATAAAGAGACAATGACTGAACCTATGGAACTAGAGAAGTCTTCAAATGGAAAAAACATTATGGTGGATAAAGCAATTAATACAGACCTAGGGATTCAGTTGATGTAAAGAGGTCTTCACATGTCAAAGTAGAAACAAGCCAGAGCTATGAAGAAGACTCAATTCCAATTGTTAATCAAGAAGAAGCTATATGTACACAAAGTAAATATCAGGTTGCAAGGATGCCTTATAGACATCCTAATCACAAAAATCGATACTTCAACCAATCAATGTATCCACATAAACAAATGACAAATATGTCAAAAATTATTACCTCCTTTACAAATGATTCTCAAGGTAGAAGATATCATGGGAGTCAAAATACATCAAATTGTCTACAAGAACCCCATAAAAGCCCCATTGTGCAGAAGATCGATTTAAGGTGGGCAGACTCCCTTACAATTCGACGGTTCTACGAAACTCTTAGAAGATCCTTTCGTTTCAAGTACTCAACAATCACTGGCTTAAGAATGAAGAATCAGAACACAATATTACAAGCTAGAGCAAGAGATAAGTCTTCCATAAGTATGCTTTGAGGACAAAGCATTTTTAAGGGGAAGACAATGTTATGAACATAAAAATACATATAAATAGGTATAAATAGATAATAATTAATAATATAAATAACTAATGATTAATAATGAAGAGACATGACATATGAAAGATCATGTCTCTTATGAAAGGGAACTTCTACATAGGATATATATACAACCCTCATTCCTCATTTGTAATCATCTCATATTTTCATATACATTTATATATATTATTTATTGTCCTTATGGATATCTTTATATTCCAAGTATTTTGGATATTTACATAGTGAACCAGGTTGGTTCACCACAAAGAACTACCAATCCTACTATGTGGGCCTATAATATCACACTAAGCTAATCATATATATTACAGAGGTTTCATGGTGTTGATGTTGATATTATTCAGTTTGTATCTTCAAGTTGGAGAATAAATATTTGATGTTCTGACTGTTGTTGATGATGAGTGCTCCAAAATGATAGTGTCTCTTTAGTTGGGAAACAAGAAACAATAGATGTTTTTTTAAACAAATACAAACTAAAATGAAAAACAAGCAGCCAATATCCAGAGATATTAAAAATAAGCAGAAGGTCATATTGTCAATTTTCAATGGTGTAATTTTTACTTCAAAAACAATAATGGATCAATGATTCTTTATTCCATATTAAAAAATGGATTTGAGTAAAGTTGTGTATTTTTATATTATAAATTTGTTCAAAGAATTATTCTCATTTTATATAAGGAAGTATTATGTGAGGCTTGGGCATATGATTTAGGTTTGTTCCTTGGGTTATATAAATGCTTAGGCCTATTCTTGAGGATTTAGACTAATGGATAGGTCAATTCGGGCATGTCCATGTACATGGACAGGGCTAAATTCAGGCATGTCCCTATACATGGACAGGGTCGAATTGGTCATGTCCATGTACAGGGACAGGAACGAATTCGTCCATGTCCATGTACATGGACAAGGCCGAATTCAGGCATGTCCATGTACAAGGACAGGCCTGTAAGAACTATTTATTATTTAGATCATTTTAAAATACAAAACTCATGTTATGTATTAAGTTTTCGCATTATTTAGGCATCATTCTCTTTAATTTAGTGTAAAAAAGAGTGAAGTTATCTACTTGTCATTCTTTTTCATTTAATATTCAAATCATTTTACAATATAAAACATATTATGATGGTTAAAAAAGAAACAATATGAAACTCATGATGTTTAATAAGTTTTCACATTATTTATTTAACTATAGTTTTATTTTTTAATATGAAAATGAGCGGAGTTATTTAGTTGTCATTATCTTTTATTTATTATTCAAAATAATTTTACAACATAAACTCACAATGTTTAAAAAAAAATTCAATATAAAAATCATGATGTTTAATAAGTTTTCAGGGTCGAATTCGACCCTGCCCCTGTACATGGACAAGGCCGAATTACATGTTAGTTTACACATCTTGTAACATGTTAGCTATTGACTAGTAATCCCATTGATTCACTCTATTCATTACTATAAGCATATGTACATCGTACTACGAGTAAACATATAAGCAATACTTGTAATTAACATGTTCTTGTTTCCCACTTAGTATTGAGATCACTATTGACTTGTTATGAGTACTCATATAACTCAATCATGCTAATCACTACTAATAATTTAGTCTTGTTAAGTAAGTGTAATAGAGTAAGTAACACCTGCTTGGTTAATATGGATAAGCTTATGATCATAATCAACCTTATTACTTATACAAGTAAGAGTCATACGATTAACACAGGGGTCATTGGTTGATGTTGGTTGTTGTTGGTTGTTGTTGCTTTAGGTTGAAGGTAAATCTAAACTGTTGATTTTAAATTAATATAATTTTAAAATTAGTGGAAAATGAAATTTGAGTCCAATCCACTTAGTCCCATTTCTCCTTGAAGAATCTATGTAAAAATGAGTTATATTTAGGGCCATATAAAAGAGAGGGTAACCCACTGGATATTTAGGTTTTCTTCTTCTTCTTCTTTTCCTTGTTAAGTACCAAGTCAAGATAATGTGTGACCCTCTTCTCTCTCGGGATAGTCCATGAGACTTAGGGGCAGTTAAGAATAAGGGCATGATCATATCATTGATCTTCCTCATATGTTGGGATGATAAAAGATTATAAGTTATATCATGAGACTCATGTCGACATTTTGCCATTAAAGAAGAACTTACCGTGTTGACTTTGTCTTGAAACCCCCCTTGCTTGAGTTACGTCCCCCTTAATTGTTGTGTGGGTTTTTGGTTTGGTTCTTTCCTTCTTCCTAAAGAAAGCTAGTCGCCTTGACTTTGGATCCCCTCTCCTTGATTTGTTTTTTTCTTATTGACTTTTATCATTGAACAATTAATATTTTATGTTATAAAATATTATTTGTTTAAATTATTTATTTATTAGGGTTTAAACCTAACCCTAAAGTTAGGACTAATATGTTATCCCTAACCTACCTACCAAAACTATAAAAGAGACCTATCATCACTCTTTACACACACACTCTCTTCTGAGCCGAGTTCTGATCTGAGGTTTTTTGCGGCTCCTTCGTGTTTAGATTGTTGAGTGGTTGCAGCCCCTCTAGAATAGTTCTTTGTGGTTTATTAAGCCATAATGGGATTACCTCTCCAACCTATTTCTATCGCTGACCCCTAAGGGTATTTTCCATCTTGTCGCAGGTCTCTTCTTGGTTGTTGTTTGGGGTTTCTGGTTCTCCTTGTTGGTGTCATCCTCCTCTTCTCCTTGGTGGTGCCTCCCTCCTCATCTCTTTGTTGATGCCACCCTGTGTATGTTGTCGTTGTCCTCTTCTATTGTTGGTTCCACCTTTGTATGTTGTTGGTTAGTCTTTTGATATTTTACCCTAAAATTTCCTCTTGGTAATTTGTTCTAAGGGTCATGATGAGATCTTCCCTGAGGGTTTGATCAATGATCCCTTAAATCTTTTTCTAATCATATATCTAAGATGATAACAACATCATATCATGTAATATTGTTTCTTGTTTTAGTGTGACATCTCTCTCTTGCTCGCACTTCCGATGTGACTTATTCCTTGAGTACACTTGCGTGTAAGTGATCTGATTCATTATATGAGTGACTTCTTCACTTATGGATTATGATGATGAGATTTTGATTGATGATGTTATGTTAATTTATTGTGAATGGATAGATGCTATTGAATGGCTTCTCCTGAGTGTGCAGGACTCTTGACAGATTGAGGATGTCAATAGCATCAATGGATCTCCTTGGACTCTGGATTGAGTTAGGGAGTGGATTGTTTATGGTTTGTGTATTTTTTGTATTTCATATGTGACATATGACTGGTATATTATGATGTTGTTTATGGATCGCTGGTATGTTTGTTGATGGATGCAGGCCGACGATAGCTTTCTAATTAGACTCACATTTGCAGTAAAGGGGTCATGCACAATAACAATAGATATTGAGGGAGAGGTGTGTCAACATCCCTGCCACAGCCTACTAGCACTCTCGCCATGGCTCGAACTGTAGGTTAATGATTACCTAGTTCGAGAGATCCATGATTTTGTGAGGGAAGACTGAGACAATCGTTCACTAAGATTCTAAGGGGCATGCAATAAGGCAGGGTCATTATTCCTTATAATTCCATAGTCTCCCACAAGGTCTCCTGATGAAGTATTGACTCCAAGGGCAGATGTCTACCAAAATCAGTCAAAAGGCGAGTGGCACCCTTGGAGCACGTAGTGCATCTTGAAGGGCACATTGCATAAATGAAACATGAATGAAGGAAAGTGGCACCCTTGGAGCACGTAGTGTGTCTTGAAGGGAACGTCGTGGTTGTTAACACTGGTGAGTCAATGAACCTAGGTACCTATAAAACGACATCTTGTTTTGACGTGGTCAACCTTAAGATATCTGTTGCATGAGTACAGTTTAAAAATTATAAAATTTCCCTTAAAAACAATTTTGCTAAGCCTAGTTGAATTTAAAGCCTAGGTATAAGTAGAACATGAAAACAAAAAATTGATTAAGCAATTAATAAAGGGGGATGAAGAAAAGTGGGGATAAAAATTTAATTTAAAAATTAATGAAGGATTAAATTATGTAAAAAGATTAATTGTTGTTTATGTGCAAAACTTATTAAATTCTAACTTAGAAAAAAATGGGAAATTAATTGCAATTGGAATGTGGAACATAGAAGGGAATCTAGTCTAGAAAACTTTCCAATTTCAAACTCAACTAAGATTTAAGAAAGGTGTCAGTCATTAAGGGAATGTGAGGGAATAAAGAGACATCAAGGAGCGTTTTTAAGAATTATTTTAGGTGGGTGAGGGAAATTGGAAAATTAATTTAATTAATTAAATGATTTTATGGTGCAACTAAGGGAGCGGGTGACAAATGTACGGGGGAGAATATTGCTAATAAAATTTTAATAAAAAGAATTAAATGTGACTTTTGGAAACTAGTCACTAAGATAACTCTATAAAAGAAATGGCAGAGGAGGGGAATGGATCATGACTGGTAGGCGTAAGATTACATTGTCGATATTTTTCTTGATTGATTTTTCTTGTGGGAGTTCGGATGCCCAGCTTTATTAGAGAGTGGTAGCTCGACCTTGCGAGGCGAGATGGGAGATAGCATTTCTCTGGTTTGTGTGTGTGGCCCCTTTGCGGCTTGAGAGGCTCATGGGGAAGAATAGTACCTCTAGCGTTGGTTGGGAGGTACCGGTGAGGTCTCGGCGGTTAGAAAATAAGATCTAGACGGAGCGCAAGCACAGGACAATAGTTTTGGATTCGTCGTCTTCGATTAAGAGGGTGTGCCAACTGTCGGAGATCATCTTCAAGTCAACTTCGTCGGTTACAATAATTTTCTTTGGGAATTATAATTGCAGTAAGTTTAAATTTGTACATATGTTTGAGTTGTAGTAAGCGGTAATAAATCTCTGAAATGAAAATGCTAACGCTTGCATGAAAAGTTTGTCGTTGTTTTGGTAGCTTTTATATGAAGGCTTTGATTTTAATCTCCTTCACCTGTATGCGCTAATGAATAAATTATGGTCGTGAAGATTTATCGAAAAGAACTCTTGGGTTAAGGATTCAATCGCAGCCCCTTCATAATTGTTCATACATTTCAAGGTCTGAATCCTCTAGCGCCCATGGGAAGATACATGTGCTTGAGTTCCTTTTAGTTTACCCTAATTTTGGGATACTGGTGAGTGTAAATTTTTTCTCTAAATAGTAAACCTCCGGTGTAGAGTATCGACCCCAACTGGTTATCTGAGATGCTAGCTCAAGGATCGAGGTTCCTCCTGGAATCCTTAAATCGACCTGGCTTTATGTAGGGTCCCTCACTGCCTTGCTGTGCACTATAAAAAAAATCCACATGTGGCTCATCCTCCTCGCGGAGTGAAGTCCTGGTGTGTGAATTTCTTGGCATTTGTGTTGCGCCACAGGACTCACTGTGTTGAAAGCACACATGACATTCCTTTGTTAGGGAGGAATCCATTGGGGGAAAGTGATGCACCACCTTCTATCGTGGTGACTATCGATCTCGCAGTGGCGCAACCAAGAAGACGAGAACCCTGGGTGTTGGTCATGGTGAGGCGTTGCTTGGTAAACACGTGGAGTACTAGTGTATGCCCCTCGTGGGCTCCTACTCCATGAGACTTGTTCCTTTTTTTCTCAGGTGTTACTCCATGTCGATTGGGAGGCGAGTTAGTCGTGTCTGGTGCCTCATGTAGCCCGCTCTCGGGTACCTATGGCCTCTGCCAGACTGCATATGATTTAATGAGTTGTGAAGCTGGTTTGTCACCCCGCCTGTGGGTTAGTCTGACTTTGCTAGAACCCTTATGGATAAAATAAGAATATCTATATCTATAACTTATAATATCCAATGATCTATAACTTAGAATATCCAATGATTTTTCTCTATGAAAATTATGGATAAAATAAGAAAAGAGTGTTGGCTTCCTTATTCACTTAGATGTCACCCCCTTTTTACTTTTAATTTAACTTATGGTTGACACCTGGAAAGTATATTCCAAAGGTATGGGGTTGGGTAATTAATTGAGATGTCATAAAAATGTGGTACTCAAGTGAGGAATTGATATTTTGGCCTAGGACTTATATTCCTTAGTTATAAGGAATAACATCTCTATTTAAGAATGTTAAAGGATATTGAAATTCTGGTTCACTTAATTTTATTTTGTGCGCTATTTGCATAATCATAATAAGGATGTGTATTGTAATTGGGGTGAACATACCTTTATCGAATCACTTTGTGTTATAAAATTTTATGTGTATAAGAATTCTCCTTAGTAGCCTAGAATCCTAAGAACCTTCTTGCATGAGGTCATCAATGCAGGAGGGTGTCTCGAGTTTAAAATCCTTAATACTTCCTTGGTCTAGTATTTAGTTTATAATCTTAGTGACAGTATGTTAATGGACACAGCAAATTGTTGAGGAGTAGTCTTAGTAAGTTTTTGGTTTTGTGTTTATTGTTAAGGTCGGAATGAAAAAGTGGGGTTCCCTCGTACCTTATGATCTTAATCCTTTCTTGAATTTGATTAAGTAAGGTAGTCATTCTTGCGTGCAATAAATTTTACTGCGATGCATGTTGATTTAAAACTTATTACCTTGCGCCATTAATTGTGATATAATTTAATAATTGGATTGCATGTGCATTGAATTAATGATGGATGTACCATGTTCTAGCCTGGATCACTCTCGCACATCCCATTAATGGTGATGCCTGTTGAATTTAGTAATAAATGTACTTGTGCACCTTAACAACGAGGGCATTGCTTGCTTCGTAATATTCTCTTGCTTCTTGAATTTTAAAGTTGAGCATTCTTGCTACGTGAGTAGATACTATTTAATCTTGTGACATTACTTAAGTTGTCATATGAATGATCTAGAATGGTTTACTCTCACGCGCGGAGAAATTTGTAAGTGTTGATGTGGTTAATAAAAACAATGATTACCTAGCGCAACTCACAGACCAAGACTACGGTATCCTGGGATTTTTTCAACTGAAAGATTTCTGCAATAGACTATCGGTAGAGCGCAACCCGCAACTCGAGATAGGAGCCCGCCACTAGACCCCCCCTCTATTAGGGTTCTTCAAACTGAATTTTGATGGGGCGGTAAAAGGAAACCCAAGAGTGGCAGGGACAGGTGGAGTGATAAGAGACAATGGTGGTAACATCATCTAAATGTACGCTACGAGCATGGGAAACTCAGCCAACAACATGGTGAAATTCATAGCCCTAGAACTTGGCCTTGAAATCCTAAGTCACGAAAGGATGACAAACATCATCATGGAAGGTAACTCCACCCTATTTATCAACATGGTGAAAAGACTCCAAAATGGCACCAGAGTGGGCAAGGTTCATCTCCACTAGTGAATTGCACACTCCCTATAGGAAATCCAGGAGCATATGAGAACTTTGAATACAGTGGAGTTGCACTGGATGCACAAGTCAGTGAATGCGCTTGCATATAGGCTCGCCAATGAGGGGTTTGGCAGGGAAGGCACAGAATTAGACGACACCTGGAGCAGCATTCCGAATGGGGAACTCAGAACAGACTGCAACCACTGTTAAGCCCTAATATTGGCTCATTACCCCTTAATTGGGGCATATTATATTAGTAATATTATTTTATTTATGTCATATTTAGGCCATTAGTTGTAATTATACCTCCTAGTCTCCTATATATACCAAGGAGACATTTTCATTTTGAATCATCTTGTGCTTGAACATTTAAGTGGGGTAAAAGGAGGTTTCCCCCTCGAAGAGGCTTATTATCTGAAATGATCTCTTTTTCAAGGCGTTGAGTACTTTTTCTGAGGTTTTTCTATGCTATATTGATATTTGGTTCTTAACATATGGTATCA
>ML795009.1:165378-181853 GCA_009831015.1 Picea engelmannii | reverse complement strand
TAAAATGTAAATCGAACCCAAACTTCCTCATAACTTCAAATAGAAAATTGTGTCTGACTCTATCAAAAGCGTTTGCGAGATCTAGTTTAATGACCATACCTTTTTCTTTCCTTAGAACGCTGGAGTGGATCGCTTCTTGAACCTTGGACTTGACATCTTACCTACAACATCCTACTCTTTTTGGCCACAATCATATCTTTTCGATATGCCAAGATTTGATGAAATTAATTCCAAACATAACATTGATAAAGTCGGATTTGACGCTCTTTCACTTTCATCACTCACACGGGAAAATAACATGTTGTGAGATGATTTTACATAGTTTATTGTTGAAAAAGACAATGCACTATATTTTATGGAGATCAAACATTCTACATTTCATATTCGTTCTTTGATTAGCTCGAATCTTAATGTTTATACTCCACATTTTGAAATGATCAATCTCATCAAAGGAAGCATTCAAACCAATGATCTGACTGACGTCACAAATCCTCTTATGATGATTTTCCCATATTTGTTTCATCAAAGTCGTGGTTTGAATCCTCATTTTTGTGACAGGATCTTAGGATGGCTTGAATATTCATATATAACAAATTTTCATAATAAAGATAAAGTTATGCTTGCTTTCTTTTTACCTAAGTATCTTGGAAGTAGGCGTGACACATTTCTTTTAGATCCTCCATGTGAAGAAATTAATGAACACTTAGAGAATTGTCAGGAGGATGGGGCGTTTCATTCTTGGCTTATGGTTATTTCATTTCCTCATAATCTTGACAATTTTTTAAACTTGCTTAAACTCGCCCATGCCATTATGACCCTTATCACAACAAGATTGCACAATGGCTAGAGGATTCGTACAACAAGAATATTCAAGGAAATGGTAAGATCATGCTTACTTCGTTTTTAGATAATGATTATGAAGGTAAGTGTGATATGTTTTCGTTACCATTCTTTTTAGTAATGCTTGATTTTGTTTCCATTGCAGGATTGGAGTTACTCCGATGGCTACATTGGAAGCATGACTTCACGTAGTATTCCGATTTGTTTAATAGTTAGGGTAGGTTTAGGAATAGGTTTTCTTTCAGTTTTATTTCTCACTATTTCTCTTTGTAATAATGCAGTCATGAACGCAAGTGGGCGCACCACGAGAACCATAATACGACTGTTGTCAGGGAAGTCCGCTCAATCCTTTTCTCTTTGCTTTTAGTTGAACATTTATTTTCAAAAATGCAGTATTGTCATGAAAATCTTAAATGGAAAGTAAAGAGATAAATAATCTGAATCAACCCTGACCCAAGGTACCATGAGTAGAACTGCTTTCACATCAAACATTTTTTTTCTACTTTCTTTCAGTCTCCCAAGGGATTTTTTGCATGATGTTTTCAGATGCACCTTCTGTACATATTTTTTTGTTTGGATTTCTTTGCTTTCCAATTTTTCTTCGCTGGTGTGTTTTGTTTTCATTTCTGCTTATCGGTCTTTCTTTTTGAAACACACATGCTTGCATCATGGGCTAGCTCAGATGAAGAAAACAGAAAAATTTCCCCTCTAAAATGACTGCTGAAGGTTGTTTAAGCATCAATTATGATATTTTTCTGAGTTTGCAGCCATGTTAAAGATAACTTGTTGTTTGAAAAGTGTTTCTTGATTTCAATCTGTAACTGAAGTTACTCACGATCATCCATAAAAATTCTTCTTACATTGTCCTTGTTCCTTAAGAGAACAACTCAGATGATGTCTCCCTGCTTTTGAAAGTCGGTTTTATTTACAAACTATTTCTAGATCTTAATGAAGGACAGCTAAGAAATTTCTTCAAGGTCTGTAATTTACTAAGATATGTCCAAAAACCAGGATTTTCAGCGTCACCCCGCTCTATTAAAAATCTTTAAAACTAAATAAATCTTCAGAGAGCTGTGGGAAGTACTTGTAAACCCGCCGAGATACTGAACAGGTCTGTTGGCAGCGAGTAAATGCATGCATGACACCAAGATAACTTCGTCGGGGTACTAAACAGGCCCGCTGGCAACGAAGCAATGTCAGGTATATGAAAATTCTCATATATGAATTCTTTTTTACCTTAAATGTCCTTCGTTCTAATCTGGAACTTCTTGGCAGGATACAGATATCAGAGTAGGTTAAATGACATCCCTGTCGAGGCTATGGACGCATGTTGGCAACAACGGCCCTGTCAACAGTATTGAAGATTTTAACTTTAATATCGTGAATTTCTTCTGTTAAGATTGTTGTCAGTTTTCATCTCTTTAAAATAACAGTAATCTGAAACTGGAATGCTTTATAATTAATAATGATGTTCAGACAGCTTTTTGGTTGTTTTCAATTTGAAGTTTTCTCTGATTATCCTAATCTGAACTCGTTCATTTGCCAGAGATAACTGCTTCCCCCAGCGTGTCGCCATTGTTGGCAGCAATAATGCAATTTCTATTGTTTATAACCTGCCTACACAGGGTCTCTAAATTTCCACTACTCGTGATAAGCAATGACACTTATCACTTGTCGCTTTTTACATACCTTCCTTTCAATTTTGTTTTCATGACTGTAAGCATGAAAACTCGCAATTGGAATTCACACCTTGTTTCGATTTTTTATCAAAGGATAATTGTTCATGTGGTCTATTATCGAATTATCATATTTTTCTATGAACTTGATTGTTTCCCTTGTTTATAACCCCTTGGTCCTAAACGTGCCTTGGTTACATAAGTAAAAACCTCCACTCATTAATATTCGATTAATATCAATGGGGTTTTGATTCATAAAACTTTTAATTGTTCAATGTTCATTTGATACTTTTATCTTGTAATCAAGTCATGAGTGTGCGTTCTATGGTATTCAAAGTGTTTACATCCTTATACGTGCCCATATCCCAAGGTATCATATGAGGTACAGCATGATATTATTGCTCTGTATGGCCTCGGGCTTCATGATCTCATTCCCACGCATGGCGATTAACGCTTCTGCCTACCATTTTGAACTGTCATAGCATTGTTCTATTCGGGGTTATGGCTCTGTGTTTTCTTATCAAACCCTACCTATGATTTCGGTGTTGATTCCCTTCTGTTCGCCATGGCTCCAGTGGTAAGGATTGAGCCCAATGGCATCCAAACCTTGTTATCTTATGACAACGCCAGAGATGATTTAGAAAGGAACGGTTGGCGGTTGCTCATTGAAAATTTTAAGGGTTTCAATCTGAGAGTTGCCCAAGAGTTCGCATTATGGCTGCAGAGCAAAGATCGGTCTGTGCAGTTGGAAGTAACTGAAGACTTCTTAAAGCTAACCCCGTAATTGCCTCCCAGAGATACGTTTTTGTGTGAGTGATTCTGAGCAAATGGTTTTGAATTAGATCAAACCCTTGAAAACCCAGAACTGAAATGAGCCCTTTTACCTTCATTATGAGCGGTTTCCCCAGAAATTGGATCATTACAGAGATATAGCTCGTCCTTTAGAGGTCAAATCTCAGATTTTTTCTGTGGCTGAAGGGAGCGTTTTGGTCTGTTTGCAAGTGTTGAAACATTTGTGACTTCTCCAGGCCTATGCATTAGCATCCCACAGCACCCCTCTCACCCTTCCAGCCATGTGTCTCAGCCTCCCACTATGAACCCTTGATCAATCCAAAGGATATTCAACCAGTCTGCCAGCAAGTTATACATCTACATGACATGTGATATTTAAAAGAAAAAACGTATAAGCAGCTACAGCCATCATGATTCGATTTGATTTCATGATGGGAGGTATGATTTTGTTTAATTTTAGCACGACTTGGTCACTCTTAAGTTAGGATATATGATTTTATTCAATAAACTATTTTTTTGATTAAGATTAGTATGTTTTGATTGCATTGGCTATTACAACTAGCTACAAAATCGTGAGATTTTGTAGCCAATTAGAAAAATTCGGATTGTTTGTTTTGATAATTGAAAATACATCTAAAATATTCTTATTTTTTGTTTTCAGGAACTCATGATTTTCAAAGAGATATGAAGCACTGTTGGGATCTCCCAGCCATACCATCTTTATGTTTTTAGCAAATAGATTAGGCTATTAGTTTTTTGG
Source organism: Picea engelmannii (assembly GCA_009831015.1). NCBI lineage: Eukaryota > Viridiplantae > Streptophyta > Pinopsida > Pinales > Pinaceae > Picea > Picea engelmannii. The sequence continues at coordinate 177,785 of ML795009.1, read as the reverse complement.
TATCAAGTAAAATCTGGGAGGTTGCATCCCCCACATTTTTGGAACAGATTGGATGTTATCAACAGAAAACATTTTGTTCCTGGAACCTATATAAGCAGGTTATTTTGTAAACCTGAGATCATCTCAGCCTGGGTCAAGAGTATGGATGTTTTTATTGCAGACTTGAATGGAATATGATGCAAGTTACAGCTTTAGCTTTTCTATATAATGTTTTCATTCAAGTTATGTTATTTCAATTTCGATAATAGATTATGATTTCTTTTGTCGACATAGTTTATTGTGAATTGATATCATTCGATTCATATATGTTGTCTATATTTCCTGTTTCAAAACAAAACACACAGTGATTATCTGTCCAACTTAAATTAGTAGATTCATCTCTAGTTTATGTTGAATGTCTGCATGCAAATTCTTACCGAAAGATTTATCTCGTAGTAGCAATTTGCAAATCATATGATCACTGTAATTGTATCTATTCAATGTTCTGTTGTTATAATTCAATCTCTAGCATTATCGTTCCTCATTTATTAGGGGCAGTCCCAAGATCTGTAGTAGGTTTACTTCGTCAGATGAAAGTGGTTGGATATTCAACAGCAAACAGACATTGGATGCAAATAACAGGTCAGACTGTTGCTCGGTTTTGTCAGCTTGTTAAATGTAAAAATTTTCTCTATATAAAACATTTTCTACTATCTAGCATGTTCTGTTTAATTAGAAAATTTTATGTTTGATTTCATGAGTTTTTACATCTAAGAAAATAAACCAAAAAAAATAAACAGTACTTTAGTTTTCTTTATTGCTTTCAACGGAAGAATCATTAAATGTTGGATTTTCTATGAATTTAGATTAAAACTCATTATTTGTATATATTGTACATATGATAACTAGAATTATTTTATAAGTATTAATTAGTTAAACTGCAGATATATATTAGATGTATGTATATTTATTAGCGATTGTTATTTATTAGATCATTGTTTTTCCTTTAATTATTTTTTTTACTTTCTTTAGGACTTAGATCGGCCAACGGAGCCGCTAAACCCATCGGAGTGAATTAATCCAAATGACTTGGGTTAATTAGACAACCCCGGACCGGATTCACTCCTCCAGTTGATGAGCGGTCAATTTCTCCCATCAACAGGACCCAAGAGCTAAAGAGAAACATGAGGAAGAACTTGAAGATTCCAAGAAAGAAATAAAATCCAGAACAACCAGTCATTGTATCAAGGATCACAAGACTACCAGCTTGATATGAACTCACTAAAAGAAATCAAACAAAGGAATTGAAAGTTGTGATGAAGAACAGTGTATGGAAGACTTACGAATGAAATCATTGCGAGATCCAGAACTAGAGGTTCTCCCAGATGGAGGGAGAAGACTATGATTGTTTTTTCCAGTAAACAAGACATACCTCTACATGAGCAATTATATCATCCGCAATATCCATGGGTTGGATTTTACATCAGAGGAATGCAAAGACTATTCTCCAGAATAATTGAACAAAGAGCGTATGAAGAGAAACCTCAAGGCTTTGAGGCATGCTAGGAAGAGACCTTTGTATGCATATGGAAGAAGACAACTTGGTGGAGAACCTCCAATACACAGCATAAGCGTGGTGAAAAAATTTCTATAACAAAGATATTGTATCATAATGGTTACTCATAAGCTTAGGATGATGGATTGCTAATCCATGACAAACCCTCATGATGGCATAAGAAGTGCCACTTGGATATGTTCCAGTTTGATCCTTGCCACGATGTTATGAGCCAAAAGGAAACGAAAGATGAATCCAACAATGATATACTATATTGATCAGAGCTATATGAAGCCTTCAAAGAATACCAGTGTTCCAAAAAAACCGAAGTACATTGAGATCAAGCATTACTCTCTGTGATAAAGTCCAAAAAAGAGAAGTAATTCTCCAATATATGTTTATCTCCACAGATGAGCAGACACACAGTTTTTTTGGTAAAGCCTTTGTCCAAGATGAAAGAGTTTGTGTACTCAAGTTGGAGCTCGTGGAGACGACTTCCTTATTGAAAAAGGAAGAGATGACTCCTAGGTTGGGAGGGAGAACTAATGTGTTATTGATTTATGGACAGTCACTTTTCAGTTCCAAAAATGGTCCAGGATGAGCAGTTACTTTCCAGTTCAGAAAGTGGTTTGAGATTTTTTACGGACAGGCATTTTCCAGTTCGGAAAATGGTCCAGATCGAACGGTCATTTATGTAATGAAAATGGTTTGATGGATTGTTGATGTACCATAGACAATGATTTCACTTGTGGTTAACTTGGGAAATGGTCTAGGACAATCTCTCTTCTTGGCGGTCACTCTCAGTAGTGGTCAAGAAGACTGGTTCGCCTCACTGGACAGTCATTCTTTCGAAGCTCACAATTGTGAGCAGTTTTGAAGAATGGTCCATTTTGGAGGTTGGTGCAGGACAGTCATTTCCTTAGGAAATGGTTCGGATAGTCATTCCCTAGGGCAGATTCATTCTCTCCAGGTTGCACTTTGTTTAGTGCCAGAGGAATGGCCCAAATAAGTGAATGGTCCAGGTTCAACAATCAAGGACAGGCATTCCCTAAGGTAGACTCATTCTCTCCAGGTTGCACTTTTTTTAGTGCCAGAGGAATGGCCCGGATAGGGAATTGTCCAGGCTCAGAAATCGGGACAGTTATTTTTCCTTGCTTGAGAAGAATAATCTAGATAGCTCATCATTGATGTTTTACCTTCTGAGGGCAGATGCTCTTCCATATCTCATAGATGTGAGTGGAAGAATGGCCCAGATGATTCAGTTTATATCATAACAATGTTTTTTGTGTAGGTTGATGATATGATTGTTATGGAGACTGCATGTCTCCAGACAATAGATGTATATTACTGTGGTGTATGTGTTCCACTGATTGTGACTATATGTCACTGATCAAGTATCTATGTGCTACTTGGTGTGGCAGTGTACCACTGGATTGTAGTTGTGTACTACTATGGATAGACACAGTTGTGTTCTATTGAATGACATTGTTATGATTGCCTTGAAGACTATCAGTAGTATTGGAAATGATTATCAGCTAGATGGATGATCAATGGATAGAGATTTCCCAAACAGAAAATGGTCCAGGACATTTATTCTTCTAGGACATATGTTCTGATTAGAAGAATGGCTCTTGTGTCACTCTGTGGAGTGAGTGACTTATCAAGCATCATGTCTGATTACTCAGATGGAGTATGGTTTCGAGAGATGATGCAACTGATAGTGATGATGGTGCTCATGATCTAATCATGAGATAGTCTATATGACTATGTTGATGCTATCGAGTGAATGGTATGTTTATGCTCAAGACCATTACCTTCAATACCTCCCTAGATAGGAGGGAGTGTTGATATTATGGTAGTTGCGGGAGGTATTTACCTCCACGTGTAAACCTGACGATAATAGAATACTCTGGGAAGCAAGAAGAAACCTTAATTAATTGGTTAATAACCCTAGAAGACAAGTCGGCTCAAGAGAATGACTTGTATTAGGTTATTAGCCTCCAAGAGAAGAAGTCGGCTAAAGAAAATGTTATATACTAAATAATTAGTACCCAGAATGAGAAATTGGCCTAGGAAGTCTGCCAGAAATACTATAAATACAGGAGGCCAGTCTTCATTCTAGCCAGGATTCTCAGAATTGCAAAAGCAACACTAGTGCACACTGCAGTTGGCCAGTTTGTGTGCAAGTTTGGAGGAGATGTGTCATTGCAGCGACTGCAGATTTCGTTTTTGGCTTGGACTATCTCTTGGTTATGGTTTAGACTCTCTGATCAGCTCTTGTTACTCTTGCTTGGTGTGCTATTCTTGGAGAAATATGTGCCACCCTTTGTTTGGCTATCTAGCCTAGGGTTTGCTTCTAGAATGATTCTTTGTCAACGTTAAGGTGCTCGGGGGTGGCTTTGGCCTATGGTTGGGCGACAATAGTGATATTGTCTATGGTTAAACGAGCACATCCATCATATTCTAACAGTTTAAAGGAAGCACCTATTCGGAATTGAATTTTGTATCAGCCAAGGGATAACATGGAAGTGTTATGTGTATATATATATATATATATATATATATATATATATTCTATATTCTTCATGAATTGAAAGGACCTGTAGCATTTGTTTGGAAAATTTTGTTTATCATATGCTTAACTCTGAAAAAATGGTCACTTGCACATTTTGCAGAATTAAGGGGTTTAAACATATCACCTCAGAATGAATATTCAAGAAATGGAAGAAGGTGGGGGAGCCTCCAGCCATGATAAAGAGGCCAAAGGCCAGAATATCCAAGTTGGTAATGCAGAGACATAATTTAACAGACACAAGGGCCGAGGGGAGAAAGAAACATTGATAGAAATTGTGAGAAGCATGAAAATAGAAGTGCGGAGCTACAAGGTAGACAATGAGAGGCCGATGAGAGAGAAAAGTCAGATAAATGCCCTAGTATTGCAAAGCTTAAATCAGTTGCAAAGACAAACAAAGAATGGCTCAAAGCAAGAGGAAGAAGGCATGTATCATGAAAGAAGAGATGATCATGGAAGGGTCAGTTATTTCAGGAGTGTTAGCAGAGCTCATAGATATTACTCACCTCCTCAGTCATCAATAAGGTCTTATGCATTTGAAGATGCCATAAGTAGTCTAGAGGTGTCTTATGTTAGAAACCAAAGAAGAAGACATGAAGTGGACAGTTTGCAAGGAGAGCTGAGGAAGCTTAGGCCACCATCCTACGATGGTTAAAGAGAAAGGGAAGATGATGTTGAAGCACGGTTGCTTAGACTTAGGAGATATTTCCAATTGCACAACTATTCATCAAACCTAGAAGCCAGAATTGCCACCTACCATTTATATAGGAAAGTTGTTATGTCGTGGGACCAGTTGAAGCAAGTTGAGCATATTAATGAGAATAAGGTCACTTGGAAGCAGTTCAAGAAATATTTCCAGAAGGAGTACCTCTCAGATAATTTCTATGAAAATAAAATGTAGGAGTTCTTTGAACTCAGGTTGGGAAGCATGTCCATGGAAGAATATGAGAAGAAGTTCTTGGGGTTGTTAAAGTATGTAGGGTTCATAAATGATGAGAAGGTGAAAATATAAAGGTTTTTGAGTGGACTACCAGCTTTTTATAAAGAAAATATTCGGTATGATGAGCCCAAGACCTTGACTGAGGCTATCAAGAAAGCTAAGTACATGTATGAGCAAGGCCAGGGTAGAGAATCCATGGAGAAGTCTTGGAAGGATAAGAAGAAGGAGAAGTCTGATCAAATGAGGAAGGGATTCAAACCTCCTTTCAATAGAAATGAGCCTAATAAAAATCATGAAGATCAGTATGCCAAGGATGAATCCAAGAAAGAAGACTCCTTGGGAAAAAGGGGAAGACCACCAATCCAATGTTGGGGGTGCAAGGAAGATCACTTGTACAAATATTTCCTACACAGAAAGGACAGAGTGAAGACTATGCACAACATCCAAGAGGCTACCAGAGTCAAAGACATGGGAAGAATTTATGCAGCCTTAGATGATCGACAAGCATAATACCAATCCAACATGATCGAGGTGGAAGGTAAGATCATAAATCATCATGTTTCTATTTTAATTGATTCAGGAGCAATTCATTGTTACATTGATCCTAAAATAGTGGATAGATTACATTTGGAGAAAAGTAAGCTTGGGAAATCAAGTTTGGTTCAACTAGCCATTGGAACCCAAAGGAGAATCCATGATATGGTCATAGGTTGCTCCATAATTCTTAATGGTGTGAATACTAGTGTTGATCTAAATATCATACCATTGGGGTCTTATGATATTCTAATTGGAATGGATTGGTTGGACAAGCATCATGTTGTCCTAGATTGTCATAGAAAGACATTTACATGTCTTGATGGAGATGGAAAACAAAGCACTGTGAAGGGAGTTCTAAGACCCATCTCTATAAGGGAGATTTCAACCTTACAACTAAAGAGATGTTTCAGAAAAGGATGTCAATTGTATGCATCCCATGTGGAGGAGCTAGAAAATACGAAGGGGCCAAGCCTTGAATATTTCTAGGTACTACAAGAATTCGAGGATGTATTCCAAGAAATACCAGGGTTTCCACCAAAAAGGGATATAGATTTCTCTATTGATTTAGTGCCAGGAGTTGCCCCGGTGTCAAAAACACCTTACCGAATGAGTGCACCAGAGTTAAAATAATTACAAATGCAGTTGGAGGAATTGATGAAGAAAGGGTACATACGCCCAACTATTTCACCTTGGGGAGCACCAATACTCTTTGTCAAAAAGAAAGATGGGACTTTGAGGTTGTGTATAGAATTTCGACAATTGAATAAGTCCACTGTGAAGAACAAGTATCCTCTACCCATAATTGATGACCTCTTTGATTAGCTAAGAGGAGCAAAGATATTTTCAAATATAGACTTGAGATCGGGATACCATCAAGTAAGAATCAAGGAAGAAGACATCCATAAGATAGCCTTCGGAACCAGATATGGGCATTATGAATTTGTAGTGGTGCAATTTGGATTGACCAATGCACCAACAATCTTTATGTGCTTAATGAATGGCATATTCATAAATTATTTGGATAAGTTTGTCATAGTATTCCTAGATGACATACTTGTATATTCCAAGTCTGAAGATGAGAATGAACATCACCTAAGACTGGTATTGCAAGTGCTGAGAGAATGAAAATTGTATGCCAAGCTGAGTAAATGTTCTTTTTACCAAGAACAAATCCATTACTTGGGACACATTATTTCAGAACAAGGCATAGCAGTAGATCCTGGGAAGATTGAAGCCATTAGAGGATGGCCAACACTCAGGAATGTTTCAAAAGTTAGATATTTTATGGGGTTAGTTGGTTACTACAGAAGATTCATAGTAGGGTTCTCTAAGATTGCTCATCCTATCACTTATTTGCAAAAGATGGGAATTAAATTTGAATGGACATCTAAGTGTGAAGAGAATTTTAATCTGTTGAAGGAATTACTTACTAGTGCACTTGTGTAAAAGATTGTTGACCCAAACAAAATTTTTGTGGTGTGCACAGATGCATGTAAGGAAGGGTTTGGTGGAGTCCTCACTCAAAATGGACATGTCATTGGTTATGAGTCCATAAATCTTAAAGAACATGAGAGGGACTATGCCACACATGACTTGGAGCTTGCTGCCATTGTTCATGCATTGAAGATGTGGAGGCACTATCTCATCGGAAAGAGATTTGAATTGAGAAAAGACCATAGTGGTTTGAAGTATATTTTTGAACAACCAACTTTGAATGCTAGACAAACAAGATGGCTAGAAATTTTAATTGAATACGATTTTGATATCAAGCATATCAAAGGAAAATAAAATAAAGTTGTTGATTCACTTAGTAGAAGAGTGCATATCATGCATGCTACAACTGTCTATATGCATCAGTCGGACTTGAAGAGCATAATTTTTTATGTTGTTGTTATAGATTAGCATTACCTACAGGTAAAGAAAAGCTTGCGGCAAGAGGATGTACAACAGAAAATGAAAGAGTATGAGATGAAGGAAGATGAATTACTTATGCATAAAAATAGAATTTATATTCCTAGTTTCAGAGAACTTAGGAATCTGGTACTAAAAGAAATGCATAATGTTCCATATGTTGGACATCCTAGTTACTAGAAAACAATTACAACAGTAATACACCAGTTCTTTTGGATGGAAAAGGAAAAGGATCTTGTTGATTACATTACCAGATGTATGGAATGTCAGGAAATGAAGGTTGAGCATAGGCACCTAACGGGTTTGCTACAACCATTACCAATTCCAGAAAAGAAGTGGGAAGTGATAACCATTGATTTTATAACTAAATTACCCAAGACAACAAGGCAACATGATTCAATCATGGTAGTGGTTGATAAATTAACAAAGGTTGTTCATTTTGTTCCTATAAAAACAACTCATACAACAGCTAATATTGCAGAAATTTACATGAGGGAGATTGCTAGGTTGCATGGGATACCTAGGACAATTGTCTCAAACAGAGACACAAAGTTTTCTTCAAATTTCTGGAAGGGATTATTCAAAGGATTTGGTACAAATATGAACTTTATCACAACATACCATCTGCATTCAGATAGGCAGACAGAGAGAGTCAACCGAGTAAATGAAAACATGTTGAGAATGTATGTGATGGATAAGCCATATAAGTGGGAAGATTACTTGCACTTGGTTGTGTTTGCCTATAATAATGGGTATCAAGCTTCATTGAAGATGAGCCCATTTGAAGCTTTGTATGGTAGGAAATGCAATACTCCAGTGAGTTGGGACAACCCAATAGATAGAGTGGTATTTGGGGCAAAGTTTCTCAAGGAAATGGAAGACCACATGGTTTAGATTAAGCAGAATTTAAAGGCAGCTTAGGATAGACATAAATTTTATGCATATAAGAATAGGACATCAAGAGAATTTAAAGTGGGGGAGCATGTTCTTTTGAAAGTAAATCCCAAGAAGATCTCTTTGAAGTTGGGTAGTTGTACAAAGTTGGCAGCTAGATTCTATGGTCCATTTGAGATATTGGACAGAATAGGGTCAGTTCCATACATGCTTGCATTGCCTGTTTCCATGAATGTGCATAATGTATTTCATGTCTCTTTGCTAAAGAAATATGTACATGATACTAACCATGTTATTGATTGACATCTGATTCAGGTAGAGACGGAAGGAGATTTTCAGGTCTAGCCAACACGAATATTGGATAGAAAAATCAAAATGCTCTGGAATTGAGTTATAGAGCTGGTAAAAGTTCACTAGACCTGCTACGGCCCTAAAGATGCTACCTGGGAGCATGAAGATGCCATGCGAGTGGAGTACCTACAACTTTTTGAATAAATTTTGAGATTTTGATATATGTTTTGTATGTGCACTGAGGATAGTGCCAAAATAAGGGGGAGGGGATGTAACACCCGGGGTTTTGAGCCCCATATTAAATAATGTATTTGTTAAACTACTGAGAGGCTAGATTTCCCAAACAATCAAACGAGGATATCGTGCCTAAGAAATGTAATGTTTTGATCATTATTAATAATAAATACATCACCGGTTGCTAGACAGACAAGGACTAGAGTTATAGGGGGCTATGATTCCACAAGAGAGGGGACTTGAGAGGCTAAGTGTTGATTTCATTTTTTTAATTACTCATTTTGTTTAATGGGGGGGATTAGTTACGTGAGCTTCTTGGGGGAAGGCCATGAGGTTCTTGATCCCCAAGAATTACAAAAAACCCATCCCTGGTCTACTGGGGGGGTTTGTTCTCTCTCTCACTCTCATTCTCGTTCTTGTTCTTCTATTGGTTGCCTCACTCATGCATTCATTCATGCACTCCTTCATTCACTTGCTCGTTGTTCACCCCTCTTGTAGAGATTTCACTTCATTTGTTCCCTCACTCATTCATCTTTCCTCATGTGTGTCTTGGGAAAGGAAGACGAACTATTGAATTGCAACCATGATATTATTGGTTGTAGAGATTTTTGGTGTAATCCAACCATGATTTGAGACCTGCATGTCTGAGATGTGTGGTCTCTGTCCAACTTTTCTCACAGTTGTGAGTCCTGAGAGTCCCAACATGGAGATTCTAGACTAACTGCACTGGAGCCTTGAAAGGAGAAGGACTGCCTGAGGGACTGTGTGGTAGAGAAGGGTGGGGATCCATTCTCCTGGGTTGTGCAGGCTAGGTAGAAGAGAAATGGGTACTTAGATTACTATGGGTGTTGGGAATCCTGTGAGAGCTTGAGTGTTGACTGGTTTGGAAAGTCGAATAACACCTTGGAACCGTCCTTGTGGATTCATAGCCCTGGATCGAGGGTGACATTGTTGTTGAGAATTGGAACAACATTGTCTACGGTTGGGTGGAACGTCATTGGTTTGTAGCCAATCAGTGGTTTTCTTATATAAAAGATAAGTTCTCTCTGTCATGGTATTATTTACCTGTGTATTATTTATTCCACTGTGTATTTAATTATTGTTGAATTCAATATTTAGAGTATGCATGCTTGTTGGTTATGGTTGTGCATGTCGTATGCTTCATTGTTTTTATGTTTAGCATGAATCTTGATCAATGCATGCGAACCTTTCATGCATCCTTGATATCTAAAGTTGAGCAGGGTTCGAATTAGTCCAGAGAAGGGACTGGTGGTTAACGTGCCCGACCTATGAGTGGTTGGGTACGTTACAAAACATTACTATGAGAGAAAGATGAAAGATTTCTTTGAACTCATATTGGGAGCCATGGCAATAGAGGAATATAAAAAGTGGTTCTTTGAATTGTTGAAGTATGTTGCTTCAAGGATGATAAGGTTAAAATCCAAAGGTTTCTAAGTGGGTTACCCTCCTTCTATAGTAACAAGATTCAATATGATAACCCCAATACCTTAGAGGAAACCATAAGGAGAGGAAGGCACCTTTATGAGAAAAGCAAAGGAAGTCCAGTGTTCCAAAAGGATTAGAATGACAAGATGAATGGGAAAAAGGATCAAAGTTATAAAGGTTTTGAGCCACCGTTTTTCAGAAATAACTTCCAAGCAAATCAACGAGGTCAGACAATCCAAAATGATCAAAAGAATGCAAATTCATTTGGGAAAAGGCCAAGGAAGCAACCTGTTCAATGTTGGGGATGTGAGGGAAATCGCTTATATAGGGACTCCCCTCACAAAGGAGAAAGAATGAGGATGAGGATTGTCCACAATATTGAGGAGGCTAAAACAATGAAAGACATAGGAGGAAGCATGCCAAGGATTTATGCATCCTTGGACAAAAGGCAGGAAGAATATCAATCCCCCATGATTGAAGTGGAAGGTAAGATTGATAACCATCCCATAGAAATTTTAGTTGATTCTGAAGCAAGCCATAGTTACATAAATGTTAACATTGTTGAAATATTTCACTTGCAAAGAAGTAAGCATAAGAAATCTTGGTTAGTTCAGTTAGCCACAAGGGCTAAGAGGAAAATCAATGAGTTGGTTAAATTTTTTCAAATAGACATGAATGTACTCAACAAAAAGTTAGATGTAAACATCATACCATTGGGTTCATACGACTGCCTAATTGGCATGGATTGGTTGGAAAAACATCATGTTGTCCTAGATTGTTACAACTATTGGGTATGTGTTATATTCGTTGCACGAGTAGTAGTGTCTAAGTGTATGCACTGGGCGCGCAGGGGGGTTAGAGGGGGGGTGCAGCGCCCCCAGAAAAAAAAATTCTGCCTCGGGAAACGTGTCATGTATTTAGGTGGTTTTTTCGGCACATGGTTTTTGCCGATGGTTTTCTATTTCCGGTTAAGGAATTAGGGTTTTGGACTAATCCAGGTCATTGGGTTAGGGTTTTGGATGTCGATGGATCCTATATGTATATTGTATTGTTAACAATGTAACACAATGAATGAATATAATATATGTTGGTTTTCCCGGTTTGGGTTTCCAGGGGAAAAATCTCTGTGTAATGTTTGTATTTTCCATTGTATATTTTCTGTTCTTTTCTGAATATATGTTTACAATAGACATTGTACAAGGTTAGAATTTACATTTGGTATAAAAGCTTTATTGGCTTCAGGGGGACGCCTTTGTGGTCAAGGGTTTGGCTCGGGACTGTGATAAGCCTTGTTACAGTGGGAGATCTGTGGTATTGTTTTTCAGGTGAAAAGAAATGGCTAGCAATTTGAAGATGGAGATCGAGAAGTTTAATGGGAAAATCTTTGAGCTGTGGAAGCTAAAGATGGAAGATATTTTGGTGGACAGATATCAGTGGATCGCGGTAGATCTAGGTACTGCACCTACAAAAACTTCTGCAGATGACTGGAAAAAGATGGATCGGAAGTCAAAGAGCACAATCTGATTGTGTCTCTCCGATTCAGTATTACTGAGTGTGTCAGAGGAAGCTACAGCCAAGGATTTATGGGAAAATATGGGGAAGTTGTATCAGTCTAAGTTCCTGGTAAATAAACTATTCCTGAGAAAGAAGCTGTATAACTTGAGGATGAGAGATTGAGACTCGGTGGCAGAGCATTTTAACACCTTCAATACTGTGGTAAGTCAGTTAGTATCTGTTGAGATTAAAATTTCAGATGAAGATAAATGCATCAGTTTTGTTGTGTTCTTTACCAGACTCATGGGATAGTCTGGTTGTGGCCATAGGTAGTAATACAACTTCTTTGAAGTTTGAAGAAGTGGTCTCATCCTTGTTGTTGGAGGAGATGAGACGAAAGAATATGGAAGTACATAGCACAGACGCATTATTTGCAAGAGGACGTTCCCAGGAAAGAAATAGATCTAATTTCTCAAGTGGGAGATCTAAGTCTAAGGGTAGATCTAAATCTCCTGGAAAGTTTGTAAGGGTATGTTGGAGGTGTGGAAAAGAAG